>JALLBK010000468.1:0-12112 GCA_036940085.1 Discostella pseudostelligera | reverse complement strand
TTACACAAAAGTCAGCTTGGGTCCATCCAACGGGAGAAGTATGGTCAGTGGGATGCTTCTGGCTCTGCTGCGTGGTGATCTTGGAAATTTTCGAATACTGATTCAATTTCAAAATTTTTATAAACTCAAACACCGATGATCACCACTCAACGAAGGCGGAAATGAGAATCACGCTGGGATGTCTTCTCACCATCATATATGCTCGTAGGTCTTTGGCAATGCAAATAACTCGCCCATGGACGACCCAGCACTGGTGCAAAAGTGTGATCAATCCAGAGTGGCCATTCGCATATTCTAAGTATCATGGGCAGAAGGAGGAGACCAAAGGTCGAGTGTCGACGAATAGGCAAGATGTCCGACACGAATGTGATGCACGGGGCGTGCAGTCCAAGTGCCACATTTGTGCCGATTTCGCCTGTGGTGGTGGTCCTGATGATGGAAAGAACAATACTCAAACGTGCCACTTTCAACTTCAGGGTGTGGCATGGGACGATATGAGTATGAACATTCCCACAATTTCCGACGTTCCATGGAGTGTGAACGGTTCTCACCGTTATGATTTTGGAGACTCACCCACAACGCATGTATGCATGTACCTCTCGGGAACACCTCCCTGTCAATCCAGTTTCGGTGAAGATTATTCGCACTGCGAGCTGAGATGTTGGGGACATGGTCAGTCCATGTCGGGTGCAAATAGCACTGCCGCCAATGTGACGGCGATGAAAGGAGAGGATCTGGATGGAATCTGGCCCAATCACAGAGTTGATAGTGTCCGCGGAGTGAATTCTACTCCTTGGCTCATGCATTCTCCGACAATGGGTTGGAACTACCCGGCATTTTCGGATGGAAATGAGATTCCACATAATCCTGCTGTCGGTGGAAGATATTCGTTCAACCCCCAAGGCTATGTCTTTACAATGGCTGGTTCTGTGAATGGCGAAGAGGGATTTTTGGATGGGAAAGGATCTGATGCAAGGTAAATCATGGCGTCAAATACTTCAACAATCCTCAAAATCGCAGCATTGCAAGCATAACTCACCATTTTTGGAACTGTCTCTCTCGTAGATTCCGTCATCCAGAAGGAGTTGCAGTTGACCATGATGGATATGTGTATGTTGCCGACACTGGCAACCACGCGATTCGAATGATATCCCCAAGTGGGAGAGTTCACACGATTACTGGAACTGGATCTCCGGGCAATGAAGACGGATTTGCATCGGATGGAGCACAGTTCTCGTCACCGACAGACATTGCCGTGTGGCGTGATTGGGCGTGGTGGCCATATGCAAATCCGATCGATCCTGATTCCTTCTTGTACCGAAATGGAAATGGAACCCCAGCCCTGTTTGTTGCTGATGCTGGCAATCATCGCATTCGAAAGATATCTGGTGACATTGTATTTGATCCCATACATGGGGAGAAAATCTGGACCAATGTAAAAGTCGAGTGCTTTTCGGGACGATGCGGAATGAATCCTGAACCTGGTTATGCCAATGGGGACAAAATGCAATCAAGATTCGACTCGCCGTTAGGTATTGGTGTCAGCAGTGTTGGACATGTGTTTGTGGCAGACACCAACAATAAATTGGTACGAATGATTGACCAGTTCGGAACTGTAACGACAATTGCTGAATCTGACAGTGACTTCAATTACCCATCCGATGTGGCCCTGACATCATTCGAAGATGCTATTGTAGTGACCGACCGCCATGCTATTCACAGCGTAAATCTGAGTGACGGCTCAGTGACGAAGCTAGCGGGAGGAGACTTTGAGGGCGACAGAGATGGAGATGGCGCCGAATCAACTCTGAACAATCCTACTTCAATAACGGTGACAGGAGATGGAGTCTTATATGTAGCAGACTCATCCTCATGCCGAATTCGTCGTGTCAGCAGTATGTCAACATTTGCTCCGCAAATTTCGTGTGATGACACTCTTCCATCCATCACAAGGCAGAATGGCTGTTCATCCTACAATAATCCGATTGACGAGCACGGACTTACTACCACTTCTGTCGAAGGGAACATCCACTTCAACTATCAGTTTAGGGATACGTACGATATCGATATTGGCCAGGACAGTATCGGCAGATCGATTAAGAACTGCGTCGGGTCTCCTCCAATGAGTCGACTAGATAAGAGGCGCTGGAGTGATTTCATTGCATCGGACTCATTTACCTACAACCTCGTTGTCAATGACAACAGCACTCACATCAGAGAAGATCCTAATGACGGAACAAGAATAACAGTTCGGTGCAGTGCTAACTGCTCAAATAATGGACCGGTCAATTTTGTGACGACCAATACTACCGGCGCAACAAAATTCTATTCAGAGGAGTCCCCGATTTGCTCCGCCGCACTACACGAAGGGATATTAGACGACTCTGGTATTTTTGAAGTCACGATAGTGTCGGAAAGCCAGATAGATAATGGCATCGGTGAAACGCGTCAATACTATATGGTTTCCAAAATGACACAAGACGTGCGGCTTCAAACTATCGCAGGTGCACCTGCCAGTCAACAACAGCAATCATGTGGTTATCGAGACTCATTTCCTCCACAAATTAGCAAGGTGAGATCCTGGGAGGAGTCATTCGTTAGGTTGTTCATTGATCGAAAGCTTACGTTTTGCACAGTTTAATCGACCTTCAGGACTTGGTGCACATGTAAACATGTCCCTGGATGATGCGTCGCACTTGATGTACATATCTGATAGAGGCAACAATATCATTAGAGGGATGAGTGCAACATGCAGCTTCAGATGCGAAAACGATGGGCGTTGTATCGGCCCGGACCAGTGCCAGTGCCTGCCTGGATGGTCAGGAATTGATTGCACCAAACCGTTGTGTCAAGAGTCATGCAGACCACGTGAACTGTGCGTAGCCCCCAACACTTGCCATTGCATCCCCGGTTACCAGGGAGATGATTGTCTCCAGGCAAACTGCGCACAACAATGCGTGAATGGTCACTGCTCTGCCCCCGACGTCTGCACATGTGATTCTGGGTGGTTCGATCCAAATTGTGTGAGTTCCCATACTCATATGCTCTGCTGATTGAAGTAAACTTGATCTTACTCGCTCCGTTGCTAGACGACACCTGTGTGTGAGCAAACTTGTGGAAATGGAGGTAAGTTTAAACCTTCCCGCGCAGGTGGAGATACTGATTTGATGATGTGATCTTATGTCGATGCACTCTCCCCCAAAGGCGATTGTACTGGACCGAACTTTTGCACTTGCCAGAGAGGATACACTGGATATGATTGCAGAACTCCAGTATGCGAGCAAAGTTGTTCCAATGGAGGATGGTGTGTGGCGCCTAACTCTTGTCAATGTCCACCAGGGTACAGCGGCTTTGACTGTAGCGTGCCTGTATGCCACCAGGGATTTTTCGTACCGTTTCATGAGATGCCAGGGTGGATGATTGACTCAACAACAAAAAGTCATTGGCTTGAATACCAACCTTGCAATTTTACATCCTGGTGTGAAGAAACTAGTGGCTTCGATTGCGCGCAAACAGACAGAAAGTCTACTTCGGCAATCCCTGATTTCGGAACGAAGACGAGGTAGGTCTTTGCCAAAAATCTTGATGTCATGTCAGACTCGAATACTCATTTAATTTCTGCTTCATAGATACCCAACTGCCTCGAAGCAGCAGACCGAAAAATGCTTTATGATCGAGTTGCACAAGGATGCAGTTTCACACTTCCAGTACTTGTCGTCTATGGACAACATTACCACTCCGCACTTTCGTTACTCGCCGAATTTGCCCTATGATTGGCTCTCAACTAATAGACTTCCATGGAATGCATTTGATAGCCCAGAACCACATCTCACCCCGCCATATAAACACCAGATTGATCGGCAAATTGCCCTCGCAGCCTATGTAAATCTCACCCAAGGTGCTTTCATGTGTGCCAATGACGGCAAATGTATGGCACCAGACGTTTGTGCGTGCGCCGAAGGATGGATCGGCTTCGACTGCAGAGTACCGGTATGTGAGCAGGGATTCTACGAACCAGAGCTAGAATCCTTTGTCAAAGGGGTGGAATCGGACCAAGATTTTGCGACTTTCAAAATCTTCTTAGATCCAAGGCGACCATATGATTTCGATTCTTCGCGCAGATTTTCGAGCAATCCTGATTTGTCTGTTTGGGTAGAACGATTCCAAAACGAGTCTTTTGTTCTGAGCCAGTCTGACGCAGTGAACGGAACTCGATACCTTGCTTTACATGGCAGCCAATTTCAAGGTGGATACGAATGTTCAATTCGAAGCGTAAGTCAGTGGGAGAACTATCGATCGAGCTTCATCTTTGACCACCCCAATTACTACTCTCGATATATGGATGAAAAGGTAGAAGGCGATGGATTGATCTATACACATTGGAAGGGAATGAATTTCCCTCCGACACATCGCAAATCTGCAAAGCTAATGAAATACGGTGACGAATTCCTGAATAGTACCAACGCGACGGGAAGCAAATTTATGTACACCGACGTGGGATACATGGCAGATGGAATCTGGGTGACGACGGGTGCGAAATGGAGCAAAGGTCATTGCATCGTTGAGTTTGAGCGGCACTGCGGTGACGATTCAAACAATTCTTCTGTTATGTTAGTCCAAGACACCGATGAGGTAAGCCAATTGGTGATTGATTTCATTTGTCCCGATACTGCTTTTGCTAACGAACACTCAATTGAAATGCAATCATTGGTAGTCATACCGTCCAATAATTACATATGATGATAAGCGCGCTAACATCACAGGAAGGTGGTTTGCATCGAAAGCTGACGTGTGTGTCGATCTTGTTGTCCGTGGCTGCTTCAATAATGGGACATGCATTGCGCCGAATTCCTGCATGTGCTCCTCAGGGTGGTCCGGTTCAGATTGCAGTATTCCTGTCTGTGAGCACACCTGTCTCCATAATGGAAATTGTACCCACCCGAATACTTGCACGTAAGCATTGTATTTCGATGGCTGTTTTGTTACTAATTTGATGTAGACCCTTATGCCAAATTCAATTATGTATTTGCGACAGGTGCGAACGAGGATGGTCTGGTGCTGATTGCTCAGTAGCTGTTTGCGCACAAAAGTGCATCCACGGAAAATGCGTGGCGCCTGACACATGTAAATGTGATCAATGGGATAGTAGGTGGAGAGACAGTCGAGTTGGAGGGGGCGTTCCACTTTTTCAAAAGCCGAACGGTGATCCGCAAGTGACAGGGTACACTGGATACGACTGCAACACTCCGATATGCGTCCAAGCTGAGAAATTTAGCCTCTATGCCAATCAGAGTGTATCGAGTCCAGGCGAGAAATCCCAACTTCTAGGTAAAAATGATATGGCAGCTTTGAATCACGTTCGAACTTTTCAACGAGGTTGTGGTTGGGACGTCCTTGATACTGGATGCTGTTTTGGAGTCAACGACGATGCATACACTTGCTTTCGTTGTGAGAAGCTTTTTGTCTCGGATCACAACGCTACTTGTGCTCAGGGGGCTGTGAAGGAGTGGACATTTAGTGATAGTTCGAATGTGCCTGTGTCATTCAAAAGAGCTGGTGGAGACATTCTCATGTGTGGTCCAACTTCCGAAGTGATAAATGTGTCGAGTTCTAATGATGCTATTATGACATCGAGCAGATTTCTTTGCAACGTTTTGCAGTGGGAGCAAGGAGATTTCATCGACGACGCCGACTTGACAAATGAGCCAGGTGTCGGCTCGGATTTCGGTCTAAAATCAGGGCGACATATCAGAGTGAATTACAACAATTACTATCAAAGTAATACGTCCAATAAATGGTTCAAGGGCCCAGAGATCCAGGGTGAGGGAAAATATGAATGTTGGAACAAAGGGAGTTGCATTGCGCCGGATACGTGCTCGTGCAAAGATGGATATGGCGGCTTTGATTGTGCCACGCCTCTGTGCAGACACAAACAGAACTCAGGAGATATAGTAGGGTGCATAAACGGCGTTTGTGTAGCCGAGGATAAATGCCAATGTTTTCAGCAGGAATCAGTGTTGTGGAGGGTCCACCCAAATACTGAGAGAGGACTTACAGGTTGGACCGGTGCGGATTGTTCCATGCCAATGTGCACGCAGGGGTATTATGATCATCTCTGCAATTCATCTGCGACGACAGCGAACGAAGGCTGCTTTCGCTGCGCGAACGGCGGCATCTGCATTGGACCAGATCTGGTAAGTGCGCAAGAACAAATCACCTTGGATATATTGCTCCTTTCCCTCACCAGCATTTGTGATAGTGCCAATGTGCTGAAGGTTGGAGTGGCTACGACTGCCGCACCCCAGTATGTAAAGCAGTTGCAACTCCATTGATAAGAGCACAACTCATGACAAGTGATGAAGGGAAGATACGAATTTTCGAAGACGATCCGTGCGGAATGAATGGTTTCAGTACTTTGGTTAATAGCAGTGAGCGGATTTTGTTATGTACAACAGTATGGTATCTATTGTGCACATTCATTCTCATTCATACCACCAACTTTGTTTGCTATTACTTAGGGCCGCGAGGAGTATGCTCACTCCCGAACAAGGTATATTTATGCCTACACTATTTTCGAACGTAACGGTATGATCATCTCATCACAGCTCTGTTCTCAAACTCAGTGTACATGCAGTTGTCAAGGAGCATATAATGCCGAGCTATGTAAAAAGTTAGGAGGCAGACACTGCCAAAGACCATTCCGTGATCCGCTTCGTCGCAGTCGAAATGTCCTCGCTCCAAACGAAGTTTTTGGCACCAGCACCTGCTTTTCAGGCTATGAAGGCATTGCGAATGGGAACGTCGGGTTCTCTTCTTGTCACCTCCGAATTTACGAGCCTGGTTTCGCTGTACGACACACACGAGCTATCATTTCACTTTCGACTTTGGCTGCCGTCTGTTTGTGTCTACTAGGGCCGAAAGCGAAGCACTGGATAAAAGAAATCAAGCGCAAGAGGCGACACAGGGATCGGTATGATGTGATCAACGCTCAATTGACCAACAGGAAGAGTGCTTTCGAGTATGCTACAAAGGACGAGGCAAAGAAAAGTAAGTAGAGCCATAACTCTAGGGCGTACTTTTCGGATCATGTTGAATAGTTTAGTCTCGATATCTTATCGAACTATGTGCAATGACTACTCCATTGCTTTGCTTGCTTGTTGATTTCCATATTCAAAAACTATCCTCGTCGCATAGACAATCATACTACTATATACTATTCAAACAATTAGTCTCGATGGTTGTCGGCAAGCTAACTTCTCAGGGGAGCTTCGTGCAATAGTGCATCAAGAAGATCCCGCACTTCGTTTCTCAATTCATCACTGACACGCAGCAAACGAGGCGGATCTGAAACGGCAGCTGATGATTGATAGGCTAGAATTCGTTGGCAACAAGATTGAAACAAGGTTCCATGTTCAGAGACCAGCGCCACAAACGTGGGAGCCTTTGAAGAAAAGCCGCTTTCCTGTTCGAGAAAAATATGAATAGCTATGAAAAATTGGATGCATGCACCAACAACCGAATTCAATACGTCTGAAAAATTGTTGGATTGGAAAAATGACATCTCGAATGCCTTCTCGAGCTTCTGCACGTAGACAAGTGTGCAATTGAGCACTGAAGTCATGCACCCAATTGCGGATTGTGACCAACGAGATGGCTCTTCCGCTCCCGACTCCAGCCTCATTTGCATCCTGAGCATTAGCACTCCTTCATTCGTTCTCGTCATGATTGCCAGAAACTGAATACAGCAGAAGCACAAGCGAAAACATTGCTCAGCATCATGCGCATGGTAAATATCAGGCGAAGTTCCCGATGAAAGGAAAGATAAAATGTATTCCTCCATACAATCAAGAACAGCGGCAAGGACACGTTTGGCGAGGGATGACTTATTTCCTCGATCTGAACTTTGGTAGAGGCTATTCTGCGCTGAACGCGATTGTAGAACGACGTGGGATAGGAACCGAAGTATCCGGCATTTGATGAGGATTGCTGTATGGCCATGAACCTTCACGTTCTCCTGAAACCTCGTAAGGTCGCCTGATGATGTTTTAGGTGTAGATTTGCCACGAGAGGCTCGATTGTTATTGTGACCGTGTCTTTCGGTATCTCCTGTTTTATGCGAACAAATGGTACCTTTATTATCTTTCAACAGTCGGGTTGAATGCTTGCGTCCACTCCCAAGAGAATTTCTGGCGCAGTAGGGGTCGCTCTTCTCCCACGGAGAGAAGAAATCTCCAATCGGTTGAGTATCCGAAGATTGTGGCGGTACTAGTGCTTCGAACCACAACCTCCATAGGTTATGTGCTCTATCCCCGCGATCATCACCAATATGGTCATCTGGAAGCGCGTCGGACATGGCTATTGTAACCAACTCGATTGCTTTTAGCTGCACCAATTGAACCAGAACTTCTTGCTCAGACAAAAAATCTGAAGACTCTCTTCCCGCGGTAACACCGGCACGTTTCAAGTGATAGAAAACGTTCCCTTTCATCGATCCCACAATCAGTTCAAAGAAGACATTGCAATGTTGATTCATCGATATTGGATCCCAAACATTCGATTGTTGCGAGCTTCTTGAATTGCAATTGCTGGTCGACAACACCATCTTTCGTTCGATTCCTTCGATGCGAGAATGCGTAACAATTCCATCCGTGTCCATTCTCCCCAGAACCTCGGCTCTAAGACTGTTGAAGTTATCTCCTATAGTGCATCCACTTTGTTCAATCGTCTGTTGCGATTGATTCACCCACAAACGCAAATCCTCACGTGCCTTGTCGCTCAAGAGAAGTATGTCATGAAGTACAGATAATAGATAAAGCACAGCTCTCCAAGAGACTGTCGCATATGTAACCAACATTGTTTGAGATCCCTCGCATTTGTGAGCCAATAATACCATTCGTTGATATTCATATTTGTTCTCTGTTGATGACGATGGGTTGGAATCACTCTCCAGCTCCATTGTCGCATGATCACCTTCTCCATCCACTGGAGCAGTAATATCATTTTTGACATCTACCGAATTGAATAGCGAATTGAATCTCACCAAAAGGACATGGAATAGTCCCGAAACCGACAAGACGCCGTTCGCTGATGTAATATTGTCAAGAACGCCATCCGGGGCTTCCGCCATTTGATACAGAATTGATTTCACAAATGCACGCATCTCTCTTTCAATACGATGATCATGCATTGCATTTTGTATCTTGGCATCTTCGTCGGGTTGTAGCCCTTGTCGCATCTGAACGATTTCATTTATTTGATCGAGTGATTCCGCCACGGCCACCTTCGACTTCACCGCGTCATCCACAGGCGCTGATGAAAACAATGTGGCATGATCACTTCCCCCAAGAGTGTGGCATCCCATCTCATCACGACTTAGCAACAACCGGGCCACTCGTCGTCGAACAGAATCTCCCAAAACATCTGAAGATGTAATTCCAACAATGGCTTGTGAGGTTGATTCAATAGCGCGTATGTTCCCAATGTTTTGATACTTCCTTTTGGTACGTCGACTAGTCCTATCGTCAGCATCATCATCGTCTCTATGATTGGTAGTAGCACTTCTGCGATGAATGGTGTCACCATCGTCGTTGGAAATGTTGGGTGTGACCTTTCTCAATTCTACATTCTCGACGGTGAAATATCCTCCTCCTCTCTCTACGTCTTGGGCGGCTGCTCCACCCGATGCATTATTATCACCGTAGAGGTTGCTGGATGTAAAATGGTCATTCCAAACGCTGCTATTGCCACCTCCTCCACCGCCACTGCCGCCAACTTCACTGCCATTCAATTTATTACCACTACCACTCGCAGATTCCAACTCTGCAACACGTTTCTTCTGTCGTATCCAACTTCCCTTATACTTCTCCGCCTCCATTCGAGTACGACGCAATTCCTCCTCCATTAAATGTATACGCTTCTGCGCCAGCATTTCGGCTTGTTGTGTCCGATGGATGGATTCAGCATGATAGGTGGCGGAGGTGGCCTCGAGTTCAAATATTTGATCATTTTTAGATTCGAGTTGACTTTGCAGTTCTTGAATCTTTGCGCAGGAACATCGATATTAATGACAGACAAAGTTTGGATTTATTGTTGAGAAATGATTGATAACAAAAGGGATAATGATCCAGTGACCAATAATGCCAATGCCATTTTCTCACCTGTCGGCGCAATGCCTCCACGTCGTTGTTATTGACATTCAATGGCAAATTCGAAGCTGAATTCATAGCCAATGCTACCCCCGCTCCCAATAATTGATTTTGATAACCAGCATTCATACCATAATTTTGCTGTCGATGGAGCAAAGTAGACGATGAAGCGGCATTGCTGCTCCCCCCTCCCAACGACAATGACGCCGTCGTCTGTGTCTGTGTGCGGCGGCCAGTAGGGGTATCATTCGAGACGGTAGTTGAAGCAAGAGGAGCAGGAGCGGAAGCAGGCGAGGTGACAGATGATGAAATAATAGAATGCAATGGAATGGAAGACCAATCGATTTCATCATCGCCTCCGAATTCATCATCGTCGGCGGCGGCGGCGGCCGTCATGGTCACTGGATTTGTGGGTGCTGGTAAAGACGATGGAACGGCGCTCGCGCCATTTTCTTCCCGCCGTATTGAGCTTCCACCAGTATCCCAAACTTCCACGTGACACTCACTTGACAGAAACTAAAGGTCCACGTCGACTGTCTCCCTATCGTCGAAAGTCGCGCGTTCATTCATCCTTCTTTCACCGATGCAATTGTCAATATCATGGGCTGAATTGGAGAGCAAACGTGGTCGACAACGATCGTCGTGAGCTAGAAGTACTGCGAGGACCGCAACACATTGAGCCCCCGATCCGTCGGGTAGGATGACGGTTCACAGTACAATATTGTCAAACTAAGTTACTCCTACATTACTTTGTTACCACCACCACCACCATCCTCGTGCAAGTATTGTCCTACGAAATGCTTCAGTCTCCATACACTTGTCTATCCATTGCCGCAATTTCTCTTCCCCATCGTTGCCATTGCCGCCAATACCAAATTCTTGATCTATTCTCCACAGAAACGGAAATGCCGCACAATCTGCCAATGTCAGCTTCTCTCCCACCAAATATGGTCCCACAACTTGGCTATTCAAGTCTTTCAGTAACGATCGTAGTTTTGACACCGACCCTCCCAATACAGCCGATTTACCCACAGGCACTAGTTGTTTCGATATAAGTTGTCTCCATTGGTCTGAACGTGATTTTTCATCCTCACTTAGCTCATCCACGAGAAGCATGGAATCTTTTGTTCCACCACCCGCGATCTTACCAGCTCCAATTGCATCCAGAATCAATTCCGAGTCGGCAAACACTGCATCATCCTCCCCTCCTCCACCAATACTTCGATTTGATATTGCGACAATAGGAACCGTTCCCTGAGGATTCAATTTCCAAAACCAATCCGGCTTCCCACCTGCACCATATAATGATACCTCAATCATTTCATATGGAGTGGATGATGCTTCTAATGCAATCCATGCCTTTTGTGCAAATGGACATCGTTGGTTGGTGATGAATCGAACCTGTTGCTGGGATGTTTTTTGTTCATTGTCATCGTAGCGACGATCTCCTAAAGACAGTTTGGAAGAAGAGCGTTCCGATCGAGTAGGATGCATGGTGTTAGTAATAATTGGCGATGCACCGACGGGAGAATGGCTAATGATGATGTTGCCGATCCGTCGTCGGTGGATGGTGTACCGTCGAGCCGACAGTTCAAATGACGATGCTACAGAGATGATTGTTGCGACGATGCAAGATATGAAGAGGAAGAATGCTGGTAGTGGTAGAGCTTTGAAATGACGACGGAAGTATTGACGATTCGATACCATCCGACCGACAGGGGCAACAAGGGGCATCTTCATGCAATGATTCATTTGGGGATTGCACCGGCAATCGGCATCGGTGTCGGTCGGTGTCAGTGTCAGTGTCGGTGGTGTTTGGTAGATACGAATGCTGCATGCTATCGTAGCTAGCTGCCGTCGATCGATCTTCCCGCCAAAAACATGTGTACACCCACAGACCGAACGTAGGAGACAGGAAGATCCTGAGTTACTTTGATTTTGGCGACTTGTTTACGTAGTATTATTTG
>JALLBK010000467.1:0-12189 GCA_036940085.1 Discostella pseudostelligera | reverse complement strand
GCTACCACTTGAAATGCCGCCTCGCTACATCCCGTGGCCATACGTGAAAATAGAAGGACGTAGAATGAATTGTACTGTTTGGCGTTGCCACTTCCTAATACACCCAACCACCAGACGCACAAACCGCTGCATACCAGTGGCTTCCATCGGATTTTGTGAACATAGTGTCCACTGAGTAGTAATGATATCGCATATCCAAAAATAAAAGATGCTTTTTATAGAAGGAAGGATAGATAGTGGGTAAAATTGATATATACAGACGTTGATACTACGCAATGAAATCATGTTATGAAGGAATAATATGCTCACCTTGCAACAATCCAATGCCCACATCAGGATTTTCCTGCACTACATGTGGACTGTCCTGCGCCGAGCTAACAAATGCCGAAAACTCTCTACTTGCACCTGCGATTATCGACCGATCTGTCATTGTTGCTATATTGATTATGACGAACAGTGGGAATAGGTATGCCGGACGGGTACAGGAGGTGACGGGATCGTTGAACGATGGTAGGCATGATGGAAATAATTGCCGCCGAAGGCACCATCGCTGGTGGCTGGATTTCTTGTTTCCGGTCGTCGCATCATCGTCACACAGTAGCGGCGAGAGAGGAGATACCGATGATGGAGAGAGCGGGGAATTCATCTGTGGTGTTGCGCGTGGCGCTGATGATGCATTACCACTTCGCTACGGATGACGATGGCGCAATCGGCATGGATAGNGGTGTTGCGCGTGGCGCTGATGATGCATTACCACTTCGCTACGGATGACGATGGCGCAATCGGCATGGATAGAACGAGCATGGCCTGCTGCCATGGTCATGGTCGCTCCTCTTTGTGTCGAATGTATCAGTTTCCCGCCAAAACAACTGCCACGCGTAAGTAGTCTTCAATGGAGCCCTCACTTTCCCGCCAAAATCTGCCACACGTGTACCATGCACCCTGCCGCCCCAATCTCCACACCTCAGGATAGATTGAATAGGCAATCGAAGCATGCCGCTTCTATTCATGTATAAAAGGGTACATATTGCAATAAGTAATCATGTAGTTGTTGGTGAGAAACGAAGTATCATTTCCACGCATGAATTCAATGTTCGAGCAATGTACAATATTGCTGTCCACCCCGCAAACGGCAACTTTTTTCTTCAAGCCTCCACTCCATCCATTATTTTGGTACAGTTTCCATAGGAATACGAGGACGTGACGCCACCATGGGCACACCGATCATTAATCAATTTCAAACTATCTTCAATTGGACAACTGTGCGCATGACGTCGACTATCGCTCTCGAGGCAGCAACCGACTCGGAACCCTACTTACCGAGTTGCATCGTCAACTACCAACGCAACATAGTCATGATGATTGTAGCAGATTTGTCAAAACATTGATCGTCAATCTGATTGCACTCTAGTCATATTCATCATCATCGGCAATGATTTCTTTCGTTGTCTGGAAAGATGCCGTGTCTTGTGCAGCCATAATTGCCTCTTGCATCGCAACACCATGCGCAGAATCACTTACATCTACTTTTGTGTTTTCACCAGAGAGTCTCGACAATATTTCATTTGTAGTGTTTTTTGAGTTGGTAGATTGCTGCTTTTGATTGTCTCGTTGTCGATTCCTTTTCCTCGCTGCTGCATCATATTTGGGAGCAGTTTGTTCCGTTAAGTCATCCAATACTCCTTCTAGGAAATTATACTCCGGTCGTCGTATGACGTTGCGTTTTATACCAGATAAATCTATAACTTCGTCGCCATGCTCGTGATCCTTCACACCGATAGTTCCCTTGGGTACCTTAGTTTCATCTTGCGAATTGGATGTCACCGAAGTTGTAGATCCCCGGTGCAGGCCACCCGTAGTACCGCCATCCTGACTGACGAGATCACGTACGAATAGTGAGGAGCAGGCGGAAATTAACTCAATGGCCTTGGAGGATATGCGTCCAACATTTTCATTCTCAAGTATCTGTGCTTTTATTTTGGAGAGAGGGAAGGCATTCATTGAGAGGTTGTTGGTCGAACGTCACTGATTCGCTCTCGCCGCCCACTTTTTCGAACCAGCCGACTGGTTTTCGAAGAAGGCGATACAAAATATAAATTTAGCCCTTCTTGTCTTTGTTGCGTTGACGCATAGTCAACCTCATGAGGTCGAGGGGTCAACAGGTCAATCCGTTGTCGAGTGTGGTTGGGTTGGGTGATCGATGAGGTAGATACATAGGTACATGGAAGTAACTACGTACTTACAGTAACTTGAAGTTGCGCAACGAGATGGGTATCTAGATTTTGTCAGATTTTGTCCATGGGGCTGTGCTCCACTTTTGGCGCCAACTGCAGTGTGCGTTGAATTCAACTTCCGTCCGATCGACGGACTTCGACGCGAGCGTGCGACGGTGCTTGGTAATCAAAAGGTGCCAAACATGCCATTATTCTCTCCATCCAATCTGAATAATTCTATGGTTGAAGCCTACCCGCCATCACGAATATCGACCACACTCGATATCACCATCAGTATCGTATTCGCACTCTCAGAGATAGAATAACGTAGGCACCATCAATATCATGTCTCTTGTAGATGCCCTCGGTGGCGGTAAACAGTCAAAGACCAGGGCCAAACCTGATGCGGCCTCGCCATCACAATATCCAACCTATTTAGGCATCACTTATCTCCCCACCTATGCTTGGCCAACCTATTCACCCATTGCAGCTCGTGCGAAAGAAACTGATACAAAGAATCAAGCTCGGGAACACAACGCTACGAGGCATCACCCTTCGCCTTCGACGAGCCCGACGGCAACAACCGTCGCACCAACGAGCAGAACAACGACTAAGAACACATATTTACCATCCAATCCGACCGAAACGCCGACAATACAAGTCCGAAATCACGGAGAAATTCGACCCTCGCCTTCCATCTCACGACCACCATTGCACAGGACGGAGACCAAAGTTGTTGCACATACTCCGACACTGACCCCAAAAGGAAAGGGAGGAAAATCACATTCTCAGAAGCATACTGACATGCGAGCTCCAACGCACCTTTCACCAGTTTTATCGTTCAATCGATGGTCCGAACCTTCGCGTGAACGCACTTTTGGCCAGGCGCAGACACCTAATCCGACGGTAATGGAGACGGAGATGTCAATTTCGTATCAGGAATCAACAGGTACTCCAACGAGCGCCCCCTTATCAACTCAAGAACCACCCAATCCAACGACCCGTAGCACAGAGCCCGATAAAACCTTCAAGATCAGCTACACATTCCATGTCAAAGAAAATCCCAATTACTTATCGAACGGAGAGCACAAATACAAGATTTATGAGCATGGCCAAGATGTCGACGAACATGAATCGGCTCCAACTAAATTTCCAAGTAGGGCAACGTATAAGCCAACCCCAATCCTCTTTCCAACATATTCGCCGACCAAAACGTATACAGTCACAGGCGAGGCGCTCATACCAACATTTTGGCCGTCCTACCTGCCCACTCAGGGGAACAATGAGAATTTGAACGAGAATTTGAACATACGTTCAAATAATGTACCGTTATCCATTTACCAAAAACGAAGTTGTCCCGGCTTTCCAAATGGGGTTGATCCTACGTCACAAATGCAAGAACAAGAAATCATTTTTGCGTATGGGATACAAACTACGGAAAGTATCGAAACGAGCGTGGATATTGTACAGTATTGGATTTTGGAAGACGTTGCAATGAATTTGCTGCATTGTTCCACAGATGAAAGTAGTGGCCGATTCTTACTTGAGCCAACAGTTTCAAGTGTGTACTACATGGAGAACGACACTTCTACTTCCTTGAGTAAGTTTGATATATTCTAGCGAACCAATTGCTCGTTCATGATAAAATTGGTCGTTTCGTTTGACTATTGATATCTCAATATGCAATCTCTAGGCGAATGCACACCCACCTACAGCGATGCCACAGACTGTGCTATTATTCAGAGTGCCATGTACGTCACAGTTGGTATTGATCAGGCTGATGAAGCACGCCAACATGTAATATCTGTTATAAAGAATCGATTTGAGAGTGGATCATATGTGCAGGGAACCATCATCCATTCAACCTTTTTGGGTCCAGACTTAAATGAATTGACTTCTATCAGTGATAGTTTGAAAGTGGAGGCAGGAGGCTTTACTCCTCCGACGATATTCTACATTGCGATTGGAGTTGTTTTCCTTGCAGGTTGTGCATTGGCTGCATGTTTGGCCATGATAATACGAGTGCGCACGGAACGTAAAAAAGCAGCAGCATCTTCATACGCTCCACGTCATCGACATTCCAAGTTGGCAACGGATGATTTGCTCCATGATTCATACCCTCCTCCCTCTGCTTCTTTCCGTAATTCTTATGTGTATCATTAATTCACTAATCTAATCACAAATGCAAATAAGCATGAGCAATTTGAATATGTGATTCATGATGATGTTCACTACATGTCGACTATCGCTATCGAGTTGTTTGCTGAGATTTGTGAGAGAAAAAGTGGGACATTGTTTCGGACACGCATCTCTACACACCTTCTCGCACTCACCGGCACAGGCAGCTGTTCTATGACTTCTTGATTCTTCACCACGTCCCACCTTCTCGCGCTTGCGCCTTGTGTGTCTGTGTACTGTTCTGTACTGTGGGTATGTGCACTGTGCATCGTGCTCTCGACTTCCGACCGTCGCTTCCAACCCTCCTTTCCCACTTCTTCCCATACGCTCCAACTCGATCGAATTGACTCGCAGTCGCCGACGCCCGCACTAATCCACCATTACCACAACTCCATGTCACAATACTAATCGCGGTTACACCAAGGAACACGATCCCATCGACATCGACGGCAATATTGTTTTCACAGCTCATTTCTTCGTCGGCACCAGAGTATTGTAGCTTCAAGATAGAACGACAGATATGATGAACACCAACACCTTCGAAGAAAATAGGACCAGAGCCGTCTCCGTTGCCGATTGTGGAGTGAGCGACAATTCTAATAGTAGTAGCATTAGCATCGGTGGCAGCATGTGCTCAAAAGTGGTTGACGAAATTGAATATTGCTGCGGTGGAATTCGAGGAAAGTACACCGGCGAGATCAACGAAGAGGGGAAGCCACATGGTCATGGATCATTTGTCCGAGATAACAGCGGGACACCATTGACATATATTGGTGTGTGGAAGGATGGAGATCGGGTTGGAAATGGCGGATATTACACGAACGGTCGACTAGTGGGAAATGTTGTTTGGGATTAAGGAATACTCAGCGTAGAACTCAACAACTTTCTGATTAGATAGTCCGTAAGATCTTTGCTTCCCGATATCTATTCAGATGCACTACTTGTGTTATCTACATCCGTGGATTTGTGCAAGGATTGGTTAACTTACAAGTAACATAAATACAGACATTGATGTCCTTGGCAATTTCTCAACACCAGTGAACTGAAGAATGAATTCGACAATCGACGACAAATGAGATTGATATCTCTGATACCTTCATGTTTCGTGGATAGAACCCAGTATTGTCGAATTGCACATGTGTTCCAACATCGTGCCCTATGATGACCAATGTCTACAGAGCCACCCTTGCCTGCGTCGGCAATTACCCCACACACAGTCCATGAAGAGTCAGGATGTCGATTGTGCGAACCAAGAAGGCGACGTTGCTGGAGATTGACATCATTCTTCGTTGTGCGAAGTACCGTCGACCGACTACCGACTCAATCATATTTCATTTCATGTCTGACGTCCTGCGACCACTTTCTAGTGTGGATAACCGTCAAGTGTGAAATTTGTCACATCATCGAGTTGAACTTGCATAGTGTGTGGACTTTGTGCCTCTGATCTTGATCATTATATCGTCGCCGTCGCCGAGAATTTGCACCACCCTCCAACGACCACGAAATCTACCCGGATCCGAAAGATTGGATAACGACGCTGCTGATGCTGATGCTGATGCAATACCGCGCCACAATGTTGGACGTTGGAGGATGTGGCATGCACTATTGCTTTTGCCCATACCAGGGACGATAGCATACTCTATTTACTATTGTATGCCTTCCGTCGGCGGCGCCATGCATTGTCGTCATTGTACTGAAGTTGTTCCACGAAGATCTTGGCGCGCTCTCGCAGATCCACCGACCGTCTGTGCGGCGACGCGGGCTCGGGGGGCTGCACCGAAATTCATCGATGATTTCTACAAAGTCTCTGTGGCATTTATCGCTAAATTGAAGATGAGCCCGCTAGATGGGACATTGAGAAGCCGAGCGAAAGTCATCGCCCTCGATGGACCATGATGACCGGCGACGACGAAATTCATGAGCTGCTGATGACTGATGACACGGTCGCTATGGCAATATTATTTAATAGTGACCAATACTCTACCTATCTGTTTCGGAGCGCGATATGATGCTGTGACGGTGCGCCATCATCATGCCGCTACCCAATATCATGCAAATCCCAGGGCGATCTAACTCCGGAGGCATAGCCGCCGCCCCGAGCAGCGGGGGCGTCACCGCTGGCGGCTCTGGCAAAAAGAAATCAAACGCCATGCTGGAGAATGCCTCGGCCGAAGAGCTCTCCGTCCTCGTCCTGACCATCCAAGAGGAATACGCCAAATTATCCAAAGACAAGGCCTCTGCCGACTCGACCATCTCCAACCTCAATCAACAATACAAAGATGCCATGGATGAGATATGTTCTCTAAGCAGTCGGATGCATGATTTAGAAGCCGAGAATGAGGAGGTACGCTCCATGATGGAAACCCAAAGCGTAGAATTCGAAAAGAGTGCCTCGGAAATTGCTTCTATTGAAAGTTTGAAGAAGGCATCGGATCATGCATTGCGCGAGCGGGAGGCACAGACTACTGCCATGCGGGAGGCGCTCGTGGGGGAAATCGCTAGATTAACCGCATCTAGTTCCAAGTATGCCAATGAAGTCGAAGAACTCCAGGAAGAAAAGGAATATATGGAGGCGGAGAATAAAAAATTACATGAGGAATTAACATTGGCACGACGTGAAATTGAACGTGCTCGATTAGAGGGAACCATGTCCAATGAGGTTACTACCAAACGATTACGTGAAACTGAAAGCAAATTAGAATCGGAATTGGAAACTTTACAACACAATTTTGAGATTGAAAGGAATGTAGTTGATGCACAAAAAACACAAATTGATAATTTGGAGTCGGAATTAGATACACAGCAGGCGGACTCCGAAGCGGCGGCCAAGTCGTATGAGGCGGCAATATCGGAGTTGAAATGTCGATTGGAGGCATTGCAATCGGAGAAGGTTCAGGATATGGGCGACTTGCAGGCGGAACGGGATGAGTTGCATGAGGAGAGGGGGGAGTTGATGAAGAGGGCTGATAGGGCAGAGCAAGATGCCCGGCAGTTGAATGAGGAGCTTCAAGAGGTACGAAACGTGATCACGATGATTATGTGTTCATTACTTTTGATTTGGGTGTTGAATTTAATACTCAATCGTCACGTGGTTGCATTTCTGTTTTCCTAGGTGCGAATGGATATGGACGCCATGCGAGAAGAGTATGAATCTCGCATCTCAGATTTGAATGCCGATATCGAACACATTCAAAACAAGTATGAAAATCAACTATCTACCGCGGCAAATGAGACTACGAAACAGCGTGATCGGGCCATTGATTTGCAGAAGGAATTGAATGATGTCAAGAAACAATTGGATGCATTGGAGGGGGAGAATGCCGATTTGCAAGAGACGGTAGAGGCAATGGAGAAGAATATGACTGCCGTGGGAGATGATTTTTCATCGCGGATTGATGCTGCTAGGGAGGAGCTACTTGTGCAGAAGGAAGAATATGAGAAGCAATTGAATCAATTAGAGAGTGAGATTGGTGATATGAAGAGAGAGAATAAGGAGGCATTGCAAGAGAAGGATGTGGCACAGGATACGGCTCGTCGTCTGGAACAAGAATTGCAAGTTAAGACTGAAATGTTGGACAAGGTGGAGAAGGAGCAACAATTGTTACGGGATATGTACGAGGGGCGGATCGATCGAATGAGGATCGAGATACACGATATAAAGGAAGACAATCTGAAGGAAATTGGGGATATTCTGCAAGAGAATGAAAAGATGAATAAGGAATTAGAGGAAGAGCGAATGCAGAAGCGGTCGGCGGAGTATCGTGTGCGCAGACTCGAGGAAGAAGTGGAAGTGGGGAAATCACTTTTGGAGCAGGCCAAGAAAGTCACGGATGAGTCCAAAGAAGAATACGAGGTAAGCCAATATACTTTTCTATCAGTGCACTCTCCACATTTGTGATGGTCAAACTGATCTAAATCACTTATTCTCTTGACGATAGCACGTTATGGAGGATCTCATGGTCAAGATCAATGAGGCCAAAGATGAGGCAGATGCCAACATGGAAGAAATTACTGAGCTTCGATCAAAGCTTAGGAAAGAAGAGGTAGAAAAGCGAAGGGCCGAGGATAAAGTTGAGCTGCTCACATCGGACAATGAAGAGGCTGAGGCCAAAGTAAACAAGGTTCAGGATGAGCTTGATGCCACAATTCGAGATTATGAGACGAAAATCGATAACGTCACCATCAAATATTTGGATAAGATAGACGACCTCAACAGTAAAAAGGTTGATGCCGAAAAACAATTGAGTGAATTGCAGCATGAGCATGAGAAGGTAGTATCCTATTTGAAAGCCACCGAATCAGAACTTTCCGCAAACAAGTCGACCTACGAAAGACGAATCGAGACTCTTCAGAATGAATTGGATGATACAGTTACGTCATTGGATCGCAAGATTCAGTCACTAGAAGAGGAGTTGAATAGTGTTCATGATGAGAAAGATAGGTTGACGAGGGAGAAACAAATGCTGAATATCCAAGTCCGTAATTTGGAGGCTGATTACAATGAAGCTAACAACGCTTTTGAGAAAGCGAAAGAACAATTGAACATTGAAAGGGATGAACACGAAACTAAGGTGGATGAAGCTACCACAAGTTTCTCGCAGGTTAGCCAGTTCGATTATTTTGTCATAATCCAATTCACATGCCTGTTCTCACCTTGCTTGTTTGCAGCTCGTTGAACAGCTCATGGCAGAACGGAAACAATTAACTGAATCCTTGGACCAAGCTGAACAGGATTTGAGTGAAAGGGATGCTAAAATTAATAACTTGCAAAGAGAGTCGCATGATCAGAGAAAGGAATTTGAGGATGACATGTCGCGCCTCACGAGGGAGAACGAAGGACTGAATAAGAATATTCTTGAACTGTCGTCAGCGAAGAAGGAGGCGATGGATAAAATTCGTGGTCTTGAAGAAGAGGTATCCGATGCCGACGGTGCCATTGATGACGCGAAGTCGGCAATCGAGACACTGTTGGAGGAAAAAAGGGCCACTGAATCTCGAATTTCAGACCTCAAAAACGAACGGACCAAGGCGGAACAAGCATTGGATGAGATGAGGAAACAAATGGCCGCCAGCAAAAAAGAGCAAGAGACGAAGCTGTTCAAAATTCAGGAAGAAAACGAGGAATTGAATCATTCCATGATAGTGCTGAAGATGGAAAAGAAAGAAGGCGTAGAAAAGATATCTACCCTTGAACGTGAGATCGTTGAGGCGGAAACTGCTATTGGAGATGCCAAAACTGCGCTACAAAAGCTTCTCAATGACAAGGAGGAAGCAATACGACGAATCGAAGATTTGGAAGAAGACTGTCGCCACTTGCAATCAACAATCGATGCCATGACACAAAATATGTCCCAAGTGAGGGTCGAGTATGAGACAAAGATTGATAATCTCATGGCTGGCCTGGCCACAGCTCGGGAGGTTCATGCTTCACGAAGTGTCGCGGGCAGTACACTGGACCAATCCCGAGCACTTGTCCGTGCAGAGACGCGAATGTCTGGGTACTCGATTTCTGAGGCCAGAAGCCGATATAGGGCGAAGGATTCATCGTTTACATACAGCACGGGATCTGGCACTAGCAAATCAAGAAGTGACAGTAAAAAAGAGGTAGCAGTGGATCTTGAGAATATGAGTTCCATCGCATCGGAGTTGACTGACCTAGATCGACCATCTGTGACATCGTCTTTGGTCAAGTATGCAGCGAGAAGGGCGAGGAGTGCTGGCCGTGCAGGAAGTATGGGAAGGATAGACACCAGTTCGATTTACTGCGGGGATTTGAATTCCGTGGGAGACTCTAAAAGATCAATGTTCACACCTCCCCATAAGAGCACTGACTCCAAACAATCCAACCTTGACATTGCTAGGTCCTTTTTAAGTGATTCCGGAAGTGGTGGAAATAGTAGAGCACGAAGTAGATCACGGTCGAGGATGCCACAGGATCGAGATACATTCGATGATTCCAAGTCCATCGGTGGTCAATCATTGGGCGGTAAAAGCAGAACTAGCACCAAGGGTGGAAACTACGATGGAGACACGAATTCTAGGGGCGAACGGCATGGGTATGGTGTGTTTGTGGCAGAGAACGGCAATGAGTACGATGGCGAGTGGAAAAATGACAAGCGTGATGGCGAAGGCACGGCCAAATACAATACCGGAGATGTGTACATTGGGAGCTGGAAAAATTGCAAGCGTCATGGTTTCGGAACGATGTACATTGAAAATGGTGATGTCTACGAGGGCATGTGGGACAACGGCTTCAAGTCTGGCCCTGGATTGTACCGATGGAGGGATGGAGAGGTTGACATTAGCCGCTATAGCTCGGATTATCGTGTAGGCGAGGGTGCTCGTTGGAGTGCAGATAAATCCAGGGCCTTCCGTCTTGTTCGCGGTAATGTGCAAGGAGAGATCGATCTGGGAGAAGCTGCTCGAATTGCTAACAATCTTGGACTGCCACCGCCATAGAGTTGAATGGCAGCTTTGATCGGTGGGGTGGGTTGCTTGCTGTTGTACTGTTAATGTCATTTCTACATTTATAGCATAAATATGTTTAATATGCCACTGTTGCTTATGCAACATTTGAAGATTCGAACAGGCAGTCCGAAGTGGAATGTAGAATAAAGATTAATGGAAGATTTGCTAGTCCGACAAAGGTTGGTCACCAAGTGCAATAGAGTTGCGAAGTTTCTGTATTGCGACTGCATAACATCATTGCATCTTGATCTCATCGATCATCTCCAAAGTGAAATCGATTCTCTGCAATCTTCCGCTCGATAATCGATTCTCTACAATAATACCGCAATGAAATGTGTCCCGCCAAAACATCGCCACCTCCTTCTATTGTGGCGATGTTTTGGCGGGAACATTTCCTGGACGAACGAGATCATGAACGCCGACGGGCCGATGGCTGACGGCCGACACCACCTCTAGAGAGATACGTCCGATGAACTAATTGCAGCCTTGAAGCATGACGACGCATCATCGGTGAGAGCCCACACTCCTACGCACACTCTCGGAATGATGAAAATGATGATCTCGCTCCTCGTTGCTTCTGCGGTAGGAACAGCTTTCTCTTTTCCTCGACCGTCCTTTGCTGCGGCCGCAAGGGCAAGGGCACTACCATCACGACGCCAATTGTCATCATTCATGCTACCATCATTAGACGAATCGATGAGGTGCATTATCATTACCTCCCCTAGAAAAAAATTTCCTCCTCGTCATCATATCTATCAGCATTATCGAAGTCTTCACCATGTTGGTAGCGGTGGCATATTGTCTGTTAGACGCTTGAAGATGACCATTATGGCCAACGACGATGCATGTCCTAACAGCGATACTTCATTCACCTACACGCGCCTCGACGACTACAATAATAATAATCATTCTCAAATTACCAACACAACCGCCAATCGACGGGATATGCAACAAATCCTCCAAGTAATGGAAAATGCAGCCTATCTCGCAGGATCCATAACTCGGGCTACCTCCGGACGGATTGCTATTCAAATGACCAAGGCCAATGAGCGAGATTTGGTCACACAGAGTGATTTGCAGTGTCAGCGTCTTATTCGAGATGTGTTGTCGAAGGAGTTTCCGAATGATTTGTTTATGGGAGAGGAGGAGGAGGAGGAGGAGGATGTGAATGTGAATGGCGATGGTAAGGACGCTACCACAACAACAACAATAATACCCAGCTCGGATGTTTTGAGGAATTCGTTGAATAGCATTACACAAGAAGGTGGAGGGAATGAAGATAGAATACTGTTTGTGGTGGTAAGAGTGCAATTGTTGTTATTAAATTGAC
>JALLBK010000466.1:0-26705 GCA_036940085.1 Discostella pseudostelligera | reverse complement strand
ACAGGATCAAAGATGAACTCGATTATCGGTTACGGGATCATTCGTTAAGTGACTACTGTTTCTTCAACAGGAGGACTTATGTACTTATTGGATTAGAGGTGCGTGAAGGGAGGTGAGAGGGCGCAGTCGAGTCAAGCTCCCGAACTTTCATCCACGTGGCAGCTGTCACATCATTGAAAATGCTCCACCTCTTATCTCGCATGAAGTTAGAAAGACTGGTAGATGCTTATTGCTATCACTATCCAAAGAACATGAAGCATGATCAGCAGGACAGGGGGACAGGGCAGCACAGAAACAGGAGGAGACTGAGGAGGGTGATGAGGGCGGTGCAGGGTGCTGCAGCTGCAGCAGGAAGGTCGTGTTGTAGTATTATGAGAGGACGTCGTAATCCGCATCATGCATCTGTAATTGTAATTCAGAACCATTTATCGTTTACCCCTCTATTCGATCGACGATAGTTGTCTCTTTTGACTTCATAGATATGGGTTGAACACGGTGTCATGCAGCGCTCACGATAACATCCCTGAGGGAGTAGTAGTACATGGCCAACAGATGATACACGCCATGTGCATCCAACATTTTCATCTCTTCTTCGGTCAATGTAATCATTGCACGTGAGTGTATTCCAGCAAACAGTGGTTGTTGTACATTGGAATAACTTGAGACAGGATGATGAGTGCCATTGTTATTCTTCATATCAATGGTTGTGGTGGTCGATGGTGTCGATAATGTCTTTCTTCTTTTACTCTGTATCCATAGGAAGAGGACAACGATGATTACATATATCAATACCGACAGGGTCTCAAGCACCCCAGCATGTTTCCGTGCTAATTCCATCCAAGTAGAGGTGAGTGCGACGACATGTTGTTGTTGTAGTTGTTGTTGCTGATGATGTGTAGATGAAGGATGCAAATCTGCCACCACCACCGGAGGCACAATGGGGGTCAACAATTCCCGTTTCATCACCGCTGAAAAAGGAGCCTTGTCACCAAACCAAACAGAAAATACAATTCGCGCCAACTCTATCCGTTCCTCTTCCCGCAGATGACGATGGTGGAGGTGGTTGTCAACATGAGGATTATACCCAACAGTGCCAAGAAGTTCATGGTTCAAATACAATCGTATCCCCACCTCTGGATGATATTCCAAGGTGTATCGATCCCCCACTTTTATATTACGGTAAAGATCATTGAAAGATGATAGATGATGTTGTATGTTCGTAGGAAGATTGGCAATTTTGGTGTTGATGTCATTGTTTTTGGCGGAAGAATTGGGTGCACCTACTAAATTCGCCTCGATGAATTTATTGGTAGCCCATCGCAACTCCGATGCTCGTACTGGCTTATGATAATAAATCTCTAGTGCCATGATGATAGGTCGATCCATATTATTCATCATTACACTACTCCATTTCTTCTTTCTCTTTGGAATATGGATTGCATTGTTCAATGATAATAGTGCCGCCTCGTTGTTATGAACGTCCGGTGGGAGATACAGGACCGATGAGCAGACGCCGACGTAAAAGTATGAGAGATACGATTTGCCCTTGGCGACCAGGAGGGTCGTTGGAGTCGCAGCAGCATGGTGATGATGATCATGGCGACGATGATCACCTTGAAGGACGAGCTTGGTTGGGGAGAAGGATGCGCCGCCGACGTCCATGCTCATGGTTCATGGTTGCCATCCTTTATTTTGTGCGGAGTTGGGAGTTGGTTGAAGCCATGTTGTGACGGGAAGGATATTTGGCGAAGATACTTGTTGTGAAAATGGTGAGAAGGATATTTGGCGAATAAATATGGCGGGAAGAAGGTAAATTCAGCATCTATCCAACAATACACTGTTGACTTGTGATGATGACAAGCGGGAAGATGGATTGCTAGCCGTTATCGCATCTCTGGTATTATTTAGTAGCAACTTCCTATGATGTACGAGATGAAACTCTTCAATATGCGGCCTCGGATGCCACTGCATGCTCGTTTCCCGTTTGGATTTTATCCTTGTCGGTCTCTCTGTTCCTGCCACCTTGCTGCCAATTTCGCCTGGCGTTTGAGTCTTTTCACAATCGCCTGACCTCCATTATCCGGTGTGATTGCATCAGTGCTATGAAGAAATGTTACTTCGACAGTAGACATGCCATTCAGTCGGCCAAAAGAACGGGCCAACGGATGTAAAATGTCAATATTGACAGAGTAACCTACCTTTCCTAGCTGCGTCAGCATTTCTTGTGCCGTTCTATGCGACCCTAACTCGATTAGGCGTTCTTTGGACTTCACCAGCTTCCATGCGTAATTGCTATCTGTGTATATCGTAATGTCATACAGCATATCATCATCTCGTCGGATACTTCGAACCGATTTCAAACATTCTTCCAAGACCGTCAAAGCGCGAGAGCACGAGAACAAATCACATCGGTTTTTGGATGGATTGACCAGTGGAAAGACGGCGAGCACCTTACTTCCATCGTCATTACCCTCGATTGGGACGCGTATCCCCAAGCATGATCGAGCTGCGGCGGCGAACTCACGAAGGAATTGTGGCTTGTCATGACAAGATCCATCCGTGAAGACCTGAATGACCATGCCTCCAGTTCGCCTCTGACCACGTGCTACATCTGCACTATCGCTGGGATAAACGCCACCAGAGCAGAAGATGGATATCGGGATCACTTTCGATGCACGACGCTTACTACTCTCAATCGATGATTCTCTGGATAGCGTCCATGCGAAGTCATCCAATGAGCGAAGGTAAGTACCGTCGATATGCTTGCCGATTTTGCATGCCTCGCAAATTGCAGACTCAGACATGCCAAACTCATGTGCAGCGTCGGTAGGACTCGCATATAACTTTGTTACGGCGTCGAGTGAATTGTAGGTAGGAGTCGATACAATAGTGCATCCCTCAAATGTTGTTGCAGATCGCTTAATCATAGTTCTCCGACCCTTGGCTGACGGCAGAAGCGATGATGTAAGGTCTTTACCTCCGAGCAAGCATCGTTCTATCCTACTCTCCAAAACTGCATTCGAAATACTCAGCAGTGTAGGGTTGTTGCGAATGATTGCAGCAGCAACCGTTTTAGACTTCTCCTTCATGTTCCTGACTACTATCTCGATCTTTTTCGCAATGGATGTCTCCAACCCCTGATGAAAAACTCGGGGTGCCGCCAAAATCAAGTCTCCCAATTCATGGGCCTCACTAATCATCAATGTCGTCGATAGAAATCGCAGCGTAGGTTCAATCTTACCCTTTTGACTAAGCAACAATATCTGAGGCGATGTGGCTATTAAATATCCAACATCTTGTAGGCTGAGAGCACACCTCAACATAATTGATACTACTTTCGGGCGCAAGTTCTCATTCAAGGATAGACCCATTACAGCCGGTGCCGACTTGACAATCCTGCATACCAAGGTATCAGATATCCCGAGCTCATTGATGAAGAATTGCAACTTCGGGCGCAATGTTGAGTTGACATTATATTGCATCAACGAGGGTTGTTTGAGAATTGCAACCTTCAAATCACCCATTGACATGCCAGCTGACTCGCGAGAGTTGAGAGTGTAGAATGAAGAGAACAACTAAAGGTAAACAACAAACTTAGATGATTAGAAATTGCAGGCAAGAAAGAAAATCTTTACCTTCATTCATAAAGAAGTCCAATCGATCTTCAAAAGCAGACACCCCCACACCTATTAGCGAAGGCTGGCGCAGCACCAACTTCTTAAGCTCAGCACTCGACAATTCCAAAATCCCTTGCAATCGATCCAACGCCGGTAAAATTTTATGGTGTGAATCATACATGCTCAAGCGGGTATGAGTCTTCACAAGGCGATTAATATCGCATGGTCCAATCTGCAACCGTTGACGAAGGTAATCCAATGCCGGTCGTTTGAACATACTCCGTACTGGACCTTTCTGGACAATCTCCCAACTTGGATCGAGATTGACTGTCGTCCAGAGCGGCAACGCCGATGCTAGTATGCGCAATTGACTCCAGGAGACCCCAAGACAATGGAGGTAGGCAAACGTATACGCGTCGGTGGGATCTGATCCCTCGAGATCCAATTGTCTTTTCGTCTCGTCAATTAATTTTGGAGGCACCATCTTCGAATCTGGCATTCGTTGGTGGTAGTACATGACAGAGGTAATGGATGGCTTTCGTGAATTTTCGTAGTAGAGTGCCAATAGTTCTGGCATCATTTGGATTGCACGTTTTGCCTGATCGGTGGTAAGACCGGCCCCGTACCCCTTTGCTGATAGACTGGGCCCTGTCAGATGTTTATTGAGTAGTCGAACAATGGAAACGAGTTGGTATACGATAAATGTGGAACAAACATAAAGCAATGCATTTGCACTCACAGTCCACACTAACAGCTCCCGAGGTCTCTCCCACTCGATCGGCAACCATCGTCACCGATGGTATACTCCCTGCCATGGGCAATGGTGATATCAAAAAGCGAAGGAGGCATTCGAGTTCTTCGTGATTGTACAGTAGTAGCATTGGAAAGTTTTGTAGAACGTCGGCAATTTCGGTGGGAGACAAGCCTATTCCAATGAAGGTGTTGTTATTATTGTTGACACCGCCGCTGTTGCTGGAGTCGTCATCAATATCATCAGCATCAAAATCATTATTGTGAGGTCTTCTCCTTGTTTGGACGCCACCATCGCTAAGGTAATTTACATCGTTGCGTCTCGACTGCTGCTGCTGTTGCGAGCTAGAATACCTGCCACCACCAAGCAAATTGACAACCCGTACATAATTCTCATGAATCGACTGGGGTGTATGTCCCATCAATGCCAATCGTCGTATATCCAATTTGAAGAAATGTCGTGGTACTACTACAGCTGCTGCTGCCGAACTGCCACTACTGCTTTGAGATGAGGATACTAAATCCAGCAACGTGCGCAAAGCAGCATGTGCTTCGTCGTGAGAAATTGGAGAATAGACACTGTTGTCATTGTATTCAAAATCGCACAGGGTGTACATTCCCATACCGGCAATGGTTGTTTCACATTCATTCTCTTCAACATTCGAATCGATTGTTGACCGATGATTATTTTTCTCCTTCTTCTCGCCATTGTCGCCGTCGTCGTTCGGAAGGTGATAAAAGTCATTATTGAAAATGCAAGATGGTGGAGGGAATGGTATATCCTTGGGTGCCAATAATCGTGCATTTGGGTATGATGCAATGGCCTCATCAAGGAATGGAAAGGATTGAATTACCTCATCATTGATGTCAGCAGCAGTAGTAGTAGGGGCAGGAAGCCTTCTGAGTCGGTATACAACATGCCGTTGAAATACACGTGAGAATTGGATGTAGTAGTCGCAGTCATTGTTATTGATGTCGTTGTTGTGTTCCATCTGTGATGATGATGGAATGTCACCGTTGAGAACATCAACTCGTTGTTGCTTTGCTTTTGCAGACTTCTTCTTCTCATTTGATTTCTTCCCTTTGGTACCACCCCCGTCATTGCCGCTCATCGACAACATCATTAATGATGACGACGAAGATGACATGATGGGCATCAGAAGTGTTGGTCGCTGTCGTTGTCGATGTAATTGTAATTTTTGTTGCATCATCACCCATTTTCTATCATGATTGCTCCTTCGTTTATCCCTCTCATTATTAATGCAACCTAAATTAATTGAACTTCCATTATCTCCACCAATAGCTCTATTGCTCTGCCGTGGTGGATGGTGGTACCGCTGGATATCTTGACGGGAGTTGATGATGCGATTGGTATTGATAAATGATGACGTGTATGGGTAAGTCGATGGCAGCATGTACATCAACGGCGTGCGATGACGAGATGTTGACCATGATAAATACGCTGCTGCTGAAGACGAAGATTTTAGATCGCGACAACAGCAACTGCACGGCTTCCTCTCTCTTCTAGTGGTGCCTGTGTTGCCACTCCCACCTCCAATTATTTGTCGCCGCCGTCGCAGCGGTATAGGCGACGACGACGCCGATGAAACAAAAGATGGTGCATCAACCGCCACCGCCACCGAAGATTCAGACGGAGAATGAGCGTGGCAAATAACTGAAGAATGGGAGGTAGAGAGAAGAATGACAAGTAGGAATGCTTTTCTTGTTGATGATGCCGCTAACATAGTGCACAAAATCGGATGTCATGGTTATGGGCACAACATCATGGTGCACGGTGACCTACGGTGACGGTGATGGCATGGAGGAGAAGTAGTAGTACGATAGTGGAGCACGGTGGAAGTGATGTGTGACGTGGAACACAAGAGCGTCTGGACAGACTGAAAGTACTCCTTTGAAAAAAGATACTTAACGGATTTTGAAATTGAATTTTGAAATTGAAATAGATACTTAACGAACAGTCAACTTTTGGCGCGCCACAAAACATGTGTCATCGCTCTTCGCTCTGGTTCATCGTCCGACCACAATGACGGTCCACCTCGAACTCGAATCCAACCACTTCATTCAGCTCTGGTACCATCGTAAGCGAACAAAAGGCACTACTACCACCCTACTAAAATTGCGCAATAAGTTAAGTTCGACCATGGCTACTATCGACGACGATGAGAGCAAGCTTGCAGCGGCAGCCGCTCCTTCTCTTTCCGACGCCGGCCCCGCAGCTGCCGCTGATGGCGATGGTACTACCGCCGCCGCTGCTACTAAAGCTGATGATGTCGTCAACAATGACGCAGAAGAGGAAGTAGATGATGACTCCTCGGATGTAGAAATGGAGGGTAAGATAAATTTTATAATGTCTCTGATAATCCATTTCGTTTTTGCCGGCACAATCTAACACCGTCATCTCTCAACAAATCTCACATCTGGTGCACTCTCGTTCACTCTCGCTCATGATATAATTACAATGTGTGTTGCTCTCTCCCACATCTCCCACTGCTCTTCTTCACACCTCCATGTTGTTTAGGGATGGACATGTCCGAAGAATTGGAAGGCGAGGGAGCTGCTGATTCAGAAGATGGTAGCGACGACATCGACAATCTCAATCTACAGGAGGATGAAGAACATCAAGCCGAGGATTTACAACATGAGGCAGAAGATTTGCATGAATTGGAGGTGGCGCGGAAAGAACGGATGGATTTGATGGCAGTGGAATTGAAAAAGGAGAAGGGCTCGGCCAAGACGGGGGGGGAGGAAGAGATGGAGAAACAGGCACCAATGGACAAGTTTGATTATCTCATTGGACAGAGTGAAGTATTTGCTCACTTCTTGGCTGGTGAGTCAAAGTGAAGAAGAGAGGGATGGGGTTGTTTCTTGTGTAATTGGCTTGTATTTGTATGGCAGTGTCACTTTGATTGGTGTATGGATGCGGTTTTGTTGCGTCGCTTGGGACCTCGTTCTAACACTCATACCATCGTCATTGTGTCATTTGTTCACCGCCATCTAACCATCCCCCATTATTACATACTAGGTTCGGTGGCCACCAACTCCAAAAAGAAGAAGGGAGCATCTGCCACCTCCCGTGGCAAAAAAAATCGCATGACCGAAGCCGAAGAGGACGCCCAGCTCCTCAAGACGGCCACCTCCGCCCGTCGGACTGTCTACCTACACACCCAACCATCGAATCTTTCCGAAATTTGTACCATGCACAAATATCAATTGGAGGGATTGAATTGGATGATTAAATTACATGATCATGGTATTAATGGAATTCTGGCAGATGAGATGGGATTGGGTAAAACATTGCAGACTATTTCGTTATTGGCTTACCTGCGAGAAGCGCGTGGAGTGAAAGGGCCACATTTGGTCATTGTACCCAAAACCGTTGTCGGGAACTGGATAAAAGAGTTTCATAAGTGGTGTCCCTCAATTAAGGCAGTGCGGATGGGTGGTACTCATGAGGAACGCGTGAAGGCTCGTGCGGAATTCTTAAAACCTGATGCAACCACGGGCAAGTACAAGTTTGATGCATTAGTTTGCTCGTATGAGGCCGTATTGAAGGAAAAGGGGATGTTGGGTCGCATTCCATGGAAATATCTCATCATTGATGAAGCCCATCGGATCAAAAATGAGAATTCCAGTCTAAGCAAGGCTGTACGACTCCTTGCTACGGAATTTCGGTTACTCATTACCGGCACACCATTGCAAAATAATTTGCATGAATTGTGGGCCTTACTCAACTTTTTATTGCCTGAAATATTCGGTGACTCTGAGCAATTCGATGAATGGTTCTCGATGGAAGGGAAAGAAGGACAGGAGAATGTCATTCGAAAGCTCCACACTGTTTTGCGACCATTTATGTTACGTCGAGTGAAGAAGGATGTGGCATGTGCTTTGCCACCGAAGAAGGAGACGAAATTATTCATTGGTTTGACCGAGATGCAGCAGGATTGGTATGTGCGTGTATTGAGAAAGGATGCGCATGAGCTTAATGCATTAGGGGGACCAAGTGCATCACGGTGAGTAAATTACCTTATTCTCCTACCATGATTTGTGGTCGGCATTACTATGTAGATATATTGCATGTCCAATCCTTCTCATACATCGTTTGAATTGTTTTTGCCTTAACTATAGGCTGCAAAATGTCCTCATGCAACTTCGAAAGGTGTGCAATCATCCATACCTTTTTGATGGCGCGGAGAAAGGACCTCCCTTCACGGATGGACCACACATTTGGGAAAATTGTGGCAAGATGCAGCTACTGCATAAGCTATTGCCAAAGTTGAAGGCAAAGGGATCGCGCGTGCTCATCTTTTCCCAAATGACGCGTGTCCTTGACATACTCGAGGATTACTTCCGTCTCGTGGGACATGAGTATTGTCGCATCGATGGGAATACGAATGGCGAGTTGCGTGACTCGCAGATGGAGGTGTTTAATGAACCGGGATCGTCCAAGTTCTGCTTTTTGTTGAGTACCCGTGCTGGTGGATTAGGCATTAATCTTGCCACGGCGGACATTGTCATTCTTTATGACAGGTGAGTTGGAGAGATAGTCGCAACGCAGTGAATTTGTTCTTCCGAAGGATTGCTAACTCACATACTTGATTGTTAACTCATACACTTCCTGCTCCCCGTTACTAGTGATTGGGTAAGCCATAATTTTTTATTCGATGGGCATAATATTGGGTACTTTTCGTCTCTCACGATATGCTTCGTCGTTGTAAGAATCCTCAAGTCGATCTGCAGGCTATGGATCGAGCACATCGTTTGGGACAGACCAAGCCAGTCCAAGTTTTCCGATTTTTATCTGAAGGAACGGTCGAAGAAAAGATTATCGAAAGGGCTGAAAAGAAGCTGTTTTTGGATGCCGCTGTTATTCAGCAGGGAAGGTTGGCAGAACAGAACTCGTAAGTGATGTGCCTGCGTTGTTTTCTTTTAGTATTGGCAGTGCGTTATGTCACTCACTCTCCCGATTCGGCTGTTCTTTCCTTCAGTAAATTGAGCAAAACTGAACTAATGCAGATGGTAAAGTTCGGTGCGGATCAAATCATTTCTGGTAAGCAAGGGACATACACGGACGAAGACATTGATGTGTTGATTGCCAAGGGCGAAAAGAAGACCGATGAGATGCAGGCGAGTTTGCAGAAGGACGCGCAGCACAACCTTGCCAGCTTCACTCTCTCTGGGGACATGGATAATGTGAAAGACACCTTTGACTTTGCCGGAGAGAACTACCGCGAAAAACGAAAGAACAACTCCCTAATGATCGACATGGGTACGCGCGAGCGTAAACGGGCCAAGTATGATGTCAATGAATACTACAAGGAGATGATGAGTACCGGAGAAACAAGCGGAATGAAAGCACATGCTGCGGATGCGAAGGCGAAGAAGAAAAAGAAGGGGCCTCACATGCAAGATTTTCAGCTGTACGATCGTGATCGATTGGAGGAGCTCACAGCGAGAGAGAGGGATTTGGCGCAGCAGAAGGAAGATTACTTGGAACTTATTGCTGATTTGCGCAAACGCATGACAACTGCACCTCCAGATGCTGTAGGACGAATGATGGACGAGGTTTCCGAGATGGAATCCATGCTGGACCAGTTTGTGCTAACAGAACTGGAACAGGCTGAAAAGGCAAAGTTGCTGTCTCAGGGCTTTGCCGATTGGTCAAGGAAGGATTTCAAGGTCTTTTGCGCTGCGTTGGAGACACATGGACGTTACGCAATTACCAAAATAATCGATGATGTGGCTCAGGAAACTGGCAAAGATCAAGACGATATCAAGAAATACTACGTGGCTTTTTGGTTGCATTACAGACGGATCGCAGATTGGAATAAGATTATTGATAAGATTGAGAAAGGGGAGAAGAAGAAACATCGTTTGAATGATATCCGGGATATCATCCAAGCTAAGATTGAGCTTCATCTTGAATGGGTCTACAGCACAATGTATCCTGGCATCGAAGATGGCAAAGTATCCAAGGAAATTCTCGAGCAACATTCCCCTTGGGATCTTCTCATGTACTCGTGGCCCAAGATGCAATTCAAATACAGTCAGGCGCAAAAGGGCTTCAGCTACCAACAAGAAGAAGATGCATTTTTGCTCACAATGATGCACCGTCACGGTTATGGCGCAGCACGTAGAATTCAGTTGGAGATCCGTCGTGCGTGGCAGTTCCGATTCAATTGGTTCTTCAAGTCGCGTAGTCCGGAGGAAATTCAGAAGCGTTGTGATGTCCTGGTCAGAGTTGTTGAAAAGGAAGTGCAAGAGTATTATGAGAAGGAGGCTGCAAACATGGAGGGAGATCAGAATGAAAAGGTGGAGGCCGGGCAGATGAAAGTGGCGGTGGATGATGCTGCAAAATGCACTGGAGACCCTGTCGTGAGCCAGTTTGACTCCAACTAAACCCATTACGAGTACTGCATTGATTATTTAATCGGATAGGATTCATCATACATTTTACTGAACCATCGACTGCAATGCTTTGGACCGCAAAATCTTATATCAAACAATCTCAGTTTCATTCGCTTGCGTAGGCGCTGCCTCTTCTTGTCTCCCACTGGTATTGCCACTACTATTCCCCCGGTTATCAGAGTAACACTTCCTTCCAAAAATAGAGTGATGCGCCAAGTCGTCATTCTTTGCTGCAATCCACAACTCATAACTCTGATAGAAAACAAAGACCCCCACAAGACCAATCATTAGCTCACTATTGGTTGTGTCGTATGAAAAGTAATTGATGATTGCATATATAATCATGCCGAAGGATATGAGCATGGCAGTAACGGATGTAACTTTGGCAGCGGTGAGACTCTTCAATTTGAACACCAGGATGAGGCATGCCGCATAGACTCGTCCCCCGTCCAGCTGAAATGCAGAAAAACAGTAAATGACATTGTTATATTGGTGCTGGATGGCAACTTGCATGTAGAAGAGGAGAAGACACACACATGTCTTTGCAACTTACTGGGTAGGCTGAGTGATTATATTGATATTCGACGCGTACCGAGCAATCATGAACGCACACAAATAATGTAAGAGCACAAAGTTCGAATGGATTGGAAGGGAAGTCGAATTTTGTTACATCAGTGATATCAGAGCACTCACCAGGGATGAATAGGTTGAAACACAACAAAATTATGTTCATATACATTGATTGTGCGGATAGGCATTGAAAGAAGCTGTCGAATAAATTGTGGCGAAGAGTGAGATTGAGCAGCTCGTATGATCGCATTTTCAACACCAAAATACTCACCCAGCCGCCGAACTAGATAATATATCCAAATAGATCATATTACTTGGCCACAATCCAAACCCCTCTTCTTTCACAGCAACATAAATTCCCCACCACAATAATGCCATGGGTACATGTGTCATTGGTCCAGCGATTGCCACCTTTAAATCACCCACCAAAAAGTCATCGGTGGGACCACATAATGCAAACCCCCCCAGAGGCCAGAGAATGATACCATCGACTTGACCTCCGAGACGTTTGGTCATTAGTGCATGACCAAATTCATGAACCTGTCGGCGGTGGTGGAGGCAAAGAAAAGAACACGGGGGTGAGTGAGGCAACAAGCACATAACAGAATGGATTTCAGCATCATTAATTGAAAAACAAAACATGCATCACCACATTGCTACTCCAAATAGACCGAAACGACGCGCATATTATCTTCTCTCTCCCAACTTACCAATATTGTAATCAACAGTATCGGTCCATACAATACCACCACAAAGAGAATCAACATTGGATATTCTCCTTTATTCAATAATGCACTGACAAAATTCAGTAGTAGTAGTAAGAAGAAACTGTAATGCAACCGTATTGGAATTCCAGAGATGCATGATCCAAGTGAGATTGCCGATGGGCAGGAGGCGAGAGAGGATGTCATGGTTGGTCTAGCTTGTTGTAATTCGAGAGTCGAGAGAGGGATACTATTGTGCTACGACGGCAATAATAGCCATGGTCATGGAGGTGCATGGCATGGCGGGAACTTGCTCAACGAAAGATATGGCGGGAACATGTCGAAGAAAGATATGGCGGGAACTGCCAAAATCCGAGTTCCCGCCATATCTTTCGCCCTGCCAAATCTTCTTTCGCGCCAAAAATCAAGATCTTCTCTTCCCGCCAAAATCTTGTGCTCGAAATCTTGAAATTGATATATTGTTCAGCGATGACCAAAACGAGAAGCGCTGACATGCAGAGGGGGGGATTTGCTATTTAATATTGTAGGAGTAGTGGATTGGTATCGGGGTCAACCCAAAGGTTGGTGGAGGAGAGTTGCTAGAGAGAGCGTATCTAGTAGGGCGGGCGGCGAGGGTGCTTGACTATCTAGATATCTACGAACGCTTAGAGTTGCCATTTTTAGTGGATCGTGTCCTCGACAAGTATTGAGATTTGTTGTCTGTCCTTCCTCCGCCCTCTCTTCGCTTCCTTTTCCCCTTCCGTTCTCGGCGAGAACGGGCCTGCGGCCCGAGAACGGCGAAATTTTGAAATCTTTGGACAACTTAACGGCGACGGCGGCGGCCGGCAGCGGCGACGTCGATGGTGTCCACCGCCCGCCGCCCGCTACGATAGCTGTTCCTAGTTCCTAGAGAGATATGGTACCTACCGAAACGACGGATGAAGTCGTTGTTGCCCGATTAGTAGAACGATAGATAGTGTGGTGATGATGAATCTTTAATACCAAATGATGATAACAACAAACACATCGACGTCGTATTTTTGGAGCGCGATAGCCGCTGCCACCTCGACTCAGCAACAACCACATCTTTGTATACCTAACTGTCGCCGTCACTTTATTAGTCTCTTCCCTCTTCTTCTATCCCCATCAATCTCTCATCATCGTGGCAACACCATTCCGACTGAGAATTAGATCGTTGATGGCTGCTTAAATTGATTCTCGTCGAGCGTTAATATTAGTATCATATCGAACGGCGATGACAACCTGACATATCTCCCACTTGACCTGTCAAAGATCATTTTCGGGAAGGAGACATGACAATTTATAGGGAGCATCGTGTTCAAAATATGAAAAAAGGCGCACATTGGCAATACTTATTTTACAACAATCAACAACAGAGTGGAGGAGGATGACACCGACAATGACAGCAACGCATACGACAACAATAATGACTACGACGACGGGTAGGATCAAAGAAGAATGCAACCTATCATTGTTCCTACTAGACAATATACGGGTACTACTGTTTAACATCAACAGCCACGTGACCCATCACGGCCATCGCTGATGAGGAAAATTCCATCACCATGATTGCTGATTGCTGGTGGCGCCTGGCGCCACAAGAGGTCCGCCATCAAGAGCCACACCTTTTAACAACCGCCAAGAACTCTCCCATTACCACCATTATTGCCAGAAACACTACGAGTTTAAGGTGAGTTCTCGGATTTGTTTCACGGATATTAAGACGCTGCAGGCTCTGATTTGCAGATGCGACACTACTTGGACTACTATCCATCCGAGGGGGAACAATGGATTTCGAACAGGGAGTGCAAAGGGTCAAACGATTTGTGTCACGGATAGCAAAACGGTTCATTTCATCGACAATCCAATCTGTGTGGTATTTCTCCGCCTTTTGATGGGTAAAATGTATCATGTGAAACTTGTGTTCTCGGTGCTTTTTCCACTTGTAGGGCATCACCAACAGCGCTGCACATGGGATTGGAAGCAATAAAGTAGTTGCAACCTCTTGGCCCACAATCCCGAAGCCCTCCTTGATAATGAATTCAATAAATGCTGATTCGGCACTAGCAACTGTGACATCTTTAGCTGCCGTAGTCCCAGATACCGCAATTCCCATTGCACTTGAAATATCCTCACATATCGATAGAGTGTATGCCGGAGTGATCAGTAGACCAGACGATGGAAAAATAGCGTTAAAAAACGTGGTACTAAAAATATAGGCAACATCGCCATCCACTTCAGCTCGAAGCTTGCGTGCTGCGTTATCCAGGAGGTCGTCCCGGAGAACAAACAGAGACGATTTGATGCTGTCAAAGCTTTCTCCCTTGTCAATCATGTTCTTCATCATTGTTCTATACTTCGCCTCAAAGTCCGGTTTCATTTTGAAGGTGGTGATCAATCAGATGGTCAATACTGCTATGCGATGGAATTATGCGACGACCAGGGGGGTCAATCCACATTCGACATCAAAGATGTTCAAAGTTGAAAGACGTGGTCAAAATAATGTGCACGACATGTCCATGACACAAGAGGAAGAGGCGGAGGAGACGACGACGACGCAACCCATATCTGAATCTAGATAGTACAAACACCAAAAAACTCCATTGTGGATGGTCGACATTATCAGCTACAACTTGACAACTTGACACCTGACACCTGACGGGTTCTATCTGATTCCGACGGACGAGACTCCAGCAGCGGCCGGCATGGAACAATTAAATCTATTCCTTGAGTACCATAGTGCACCATAAAATGCATACATCATTACCATGACCATGACCATGATATCCTTTCTTTCTATCTCTCTCTAGTCGCCTCGGCGGGAACTTCGGACGAAAGATATGGCAGGACTTTACACTTGCAGTGGTGAATTATTAATACCATTGCGCATCAAATACTGCCTAAATAAGAAATGATCAAGACAAGGCCGCATATGCCGCCGCAGATGTCGTCGCCGCCGCCATCGCCGCCGTCATCAACATGTTCATCCTCAAACCAAAAGCAGAAGCTGCAGGAGACAAATTCTTCATTGTCTACAATGATTTCACCCATATTTCATCAATTGCTATCTTGTCTTCATCTAATCAACCTCAACTTCCACGACGACGACGACGATGACGACGATGACTCAGGCAACGACAACGATGACCAACGAAGGGGTGGGGGAACACAAATAATAGCACACCTCCGGCAACTACAACTCCTATTGGATCAGCTGCAGAATGCGCTGCGGGCAATGGTGGAAAATAGTAGTGGGAGAGATGGTGACAATCTCGCTGTTAGCGCGACAGCATCAGCATCATTAGATAGGATTGCCCTTCCCCTATTGGATATTTTACAACATGAGCATTGGTTTACTATTGAGCAAAATAGACAACAATACAAGCAACTGCGAGGCTGTTCAGATATTAATGTAGATGTTGTGGGGGGCGATACGAGTAGAGGTGATGGAGGTGGAAGGTGTTCTACTAATGAAACTACGGAAATGATACGACGAAGTGTTAGCTATTCCTGTATGGAAAAGGCGGCAGTAGCTCTGTCCACCTTGTGGACATTACGACAACGGACTATTCTTACCACTACCACGCTCAGTGACAATACTGCAGTGGCTAATTCGACCAAGGGCATCACAGACCAATACAGGAACAGCATTCATAAAGTGGTATTGCCGTCACTGATCTCGTGTGCCATGGCATTATCATCGCTGGATATTGCAGGGGAAGAACTGAATGTGGGTGCTTCGGTCATTGACGGTGATGTTGTTGCAGGGACAGCAACAACCGCAGTAGAATTAGCAACAAATACAACGTCACCATCGACAACTACGTGCACTTTTGATAAAGAGACGAAGACGACCACTCAAAGACAATCGTTGGACCGTGGCGAGGATTGTGCCATGGCGATGTTATCTTGCATACAGTCCCTTCTTCACTTCGATGCGAATGACAGTTTTGGAAACTATGATGATGACGTTGACAATGGGCTATCATCATCACAGCACCATGCCGAGGTAGGGGGGATGGAGGAAGATGGTGTGTTACCACCTCAACATCTTTTGTCACAGGAAGTTGGTTCCGCCATGGGAGGAGCGCTAGTGGCTCGCCTCGTGCAAGGTTGTCTTTCGTTATTATCGTCACCAATGACATCAAGTAGTTGTGCGGCAAGAAATAAGGATGACACAGCATTGCAACTTGAGGCATTGAAAACATTGCATACGCTCTTGGTACGAGTACCATTGCCGGATTTATGGAAGTCGATTTTACCGGGAACCTTTGCAAGTTTGTACCAAACGGCAACGTCACGGCTGCAATCCCTGTCATCGTCCATGTATTCACCGTCATCTTCGTCCTTTAAGAGTGTTGCATCTGTATCTGTTCGAGTTCTCTCCCTTCTGTTGTATAAATCGTTGAGCTCCGAACCTCCTCTAGACAAGGTCAGCCAACATCATGAGAGAGAAGTGATTGACAAACATAACAATATACAATCCATTACCGCTTCGCTGATGGCCGCGGTACAACAATCTTCAACAAAATCACAACCATTAGCGCCTGCAGATGAAGAGGAAGGAGGGTCATTGTCGCCTGACGCCGCGAACTCGATGCCTTTGCCTATTCCCCCTGAAGAGGAGGAAAAAAAGTTGCAAGATTTAAAGACTGAAGTCAATAATCGTCTGGTCGGTCCTCTTTTGGTCTTACTCAGCTTGCTGCCCACAAACCGCTGCGAGGACGTGCAAATAAGTGGGTTGTACCTTTCTCAAACCATAATGATCCATGTTAGAACCATATGGGCTGAATCCAATTATAAAGCACTCGAGAGAAAGGCTTTGGAAATTTGCTTGATGATGATGGTTGGAGATGAAGGAGACGATGATAATGAATTGAAACGCTTCTCGTACAATATCCTGCATTCGTACAAGACCATTAATTACGGTGAGGGGTGGAAAAAGCAATTGAGCCAAACGATTGTACCGACAATACTGGAATTGATGGAACCGTTGCCAACATTTGCTCGAACTGGGAGAGAGATGCAAGTGCGTCATAACCTTCGACTCATTAATGGTTATCTTTTGATATCGTTTCGGAGTATGCTAAATGGTGGCGACTTTGATTTAGATTGGTCGTCATCGGGGAAAAAGAGGAAGAGTGATATTGGACATGCCATCTCTTGCACGGAAGCATTGAAAATAGTAAAACAAGCATTTTCAGGTGAGTCGTTGCGCTCACATGTTGCTTATGACAAATGATCTGTATTCAGCTCACAGTCTTTTGTTTTGATGTTCACAGTTCTCTTCGCGCCAGATGTTGACACCATAGCTTGCAATGAAATAACCTCGATACACTCCACCTTATCTCCCGAAGCGAGAGAAATTGCAATATATAGAGACAGCAGAAGTTGTAACTGCCGCTTCCTCTACCTCGGAGACGAGGCTGGTGGTGCTGCAAGCACAACAGTCCACATTTTTGCCAGAGTACTTGGGGCGAAGAGATGCGCCTTCCTAATTGACGATTGCATTTCTGAAATATTTGAGTCCTACTCTCAATCATGTAGTGACCAGCGTGAAGGAATAGATCGACGGCAGCAATGGTCTGGACTGTGCATCTTTGTCTCCGAACTGCTGAGAGGAATATGTGGGCCTTCCAAACCATCAACGTCTACTTCCTCGATGCATATATTCTCCTCTCTGGCATCCTCCGTGCTGCCTTTGATTGTTAGCGATTCCCTGTGGACATTACCGACCGTGTTAGACACAGGATCGTCAATTAGTGACCATATGAAAGGGCAGGTAGTCGAAAATGGAACATCAGGTCGGTTGCAAAGTGGCGACGCAACGAGCAAAGGTCAATTTGTACATCAATCAGCGTCAACCATGAATAGCAATGCTGTCTTAATTTCGGTGATGATGGGCGTCATACGCGAGTTTACTCGAGTACTTGGTGGCAACATGAGATTTCACCTACCAATCCTACTTTTTCCCATCTTGGAGCGAGCATCGCCCATTGGCAACCACTCAACGGTCCAGAGTGCCGCCATCGCTACTCTCCAGGATATCACAGGTTCGATCGGGTATAATGATATCTCTTCGCTGATTGCATCGAATTTCGACTACTTGATTGATGTTCTCTCATTGAGATTTCGAAAGTATGGGGTTGGAAAAATGACGATGGAACGATCATGTGTGGGGGTAGTTGACCTTATTCTTCGTTCTGCCATACACAATGAAAGCCCAACAGTCAGCATGAGTGAATCGAATGAAACTGTACCAATTGCCATTGGGCATGTATCAATGGCAAGCAACTTGTTGAATTCCTTGCTGAGTTACTTGGATCGGCAGCCTTCCATGACAAATCTGAGTGTATTGGATGCAGCTAGAGTGCTTCAATCGATGTGCACCTTTATGGATTCATCAATCGACGTGCATTTGAGTAAATCTACGCCAGTCATACCAGAAGTGGAGGATTGTGATCCGTTTCAGCGGCTTGACTTTGAGTTGTTTGCTGAATCCACCGGACACGCATGTGATGATTGTTTCGACGATGATATTACTGCCCTCCAATCAACGATGAATGACAACACAGAGCCTACTGACGAAACGCTTCTACTCGACGAAAGTCATAATGCGCGAGAGAATGATCGAGACGAAACGATATGCATGCAAGAAGTCAATGCTATCAACACCATTCTCTCTCGATGCTGCTATTTACTTTGCTATTCGAATCTGCAATTACAAGTGATTTGCTGCGAAACAATACGATCTGGATTTCATTCACTCGGAAAGATTGGTTCACTGCAAAAGAAATTGCACGGAGAAGCTGCCGATAGCCCTTTGTTTCGAGCAATTGCTGAATTTTGGCCACCGATCATTGCCCGACTCAAATCAACTTCAACATTTCTTGGGTCCGCGAATAGGTTATCACGGTCTGAACTATCCGTACGCAACATGATGGCCGCTGATCAAGCGCAAGGTTACCATTCTCAAGCTGGACTAGAAGTGTTGATGTCAAAGCTTCTTTCCATCATCTCTGAACTATGCTTGAGCTCTGATGGATTCTTCGCAGATCGGTTTCAGAATGATGCGTATCCCATCCTTGCCACCTTAATGTCGGACCTTCTACCGACTTTAAGCAATAGCAGAATCCATCCACATCAGCCATCAACGTCCTCTGAACAAAAACAATCTTTATTGCTGGCTCTCCTTCATTGCTTGAAATGTGCATTTGAGTCAGACTGTCGATATGGCCTGGCGGGCTTAATCCCTACTGCCGGAACGATGCTCCTCCCTCTGTTGGCATTTCGGGGTATCATTAGAGCAGAAGCAACAAATGCATTGAAGGCGATGATTCTGGTGGACTCGGATGTTTTATGGCGTGAACTGCACATGCTCTCGGGCAAGCCATTTCCTTGCAATCCTCTTTTGACTTTGTCATCATCCACCTCAACAACAAGTATGACAGTATCCAACAACTACACAAGACGGAGTTCAGACTTCACTCTTTCACAACAGGCTGTCGAACTCCTGGAATTCATCGAATGTCTTCCCGAGCAGGAGCTATAATATATCCCATAATACCTACATGATTCACAGTCGTCAATGTCTGATGCATCCTCTTAAAGCTTCGTCTTTTGTTGGACTGGGAATTCATTGTTGACGATCGAGAGGATGGAGAGGCGTTACTTTCATTCTTTTCTTACACGTGGCAGTGAATTTGGCGGGAGAAACATATCTTTCGCCCACGCACCGCGTCCCAGCAAATTTTGCCACCTACCCCACCACACTCCGTCTTCCCGCAATTTTCGCCTCTACTTGACCACCTCAATACTCAATACCAATATCAATACCAATAGATACTTACTATTGCGACCGACGACGCCAACTCTGCCTCCATATCCAAGACCTTCTTCGCATATATAATCATCATGGGCCGGTCGCAAGTGGAACGCAATCGCGCCGCAAGGGGACGAGGTGGCGGCGGTGGCGGTGGACGAGGCAGAGGCAGAGGCGGTGGTCGACGCCAGCACAAAAAGATCATTGTCGATGGGGACAATTCCTTTCGCTACTCCAACACCAACACTACACAGTCTAATACTAATAACGATGCTGCAGATGACGATTACACAAGTTGGCTGTTTGAGGAGTCAGCTCCCTTTGACGGTACCAACAATTTCTTCTTGGGGGATGATGATGATGTTGGGAACGAGAGTGAGGCACTTGTTTCAGTGATATTGAACCGTTCCATGGATAGATCACAATCACATCACCATCAGAAGCAACAACATCAACAACAGCAAGGAGTATCACCCGAACAAAACATCATGCTCATTGACATCAAACAATTAAATGAATGTTTCAAACAAATACCCATACATCAACGATTGCAGTTGCCACACTACATTGGACGACATTTGGAAGATCGATATGGGTTGGGAGTAGGAGGAAGAGGACGTGAGAATGAAAAGAAGACTCTGGCACAATTACGAGAGGAATCACGTTGTATTATTCGTGATGATGAGGATGATCATTATGCGTTGGAAGGGCTGACTGTGTCGGAAGCTGACACAGAGCAATCCAAACCGACATTAGCAGCACGTGGTGGAGAGAAATCCGACGAGGGTGATTCTAGTGCGACAGATCGAGCAGGAGCAGTAGCCGCCGAAGGAGGAACAGCAGAGGACGATAACGAAGAAGATTTGGAAGCATGGCTTGACGACATGATCGCATGATGGTAAATTATCATCATCAATCATCATCTGATGCATGACGATTCCGATTAACACTACAAAGGTGTGCGTGTGCATGTGAATGGATATCAATAGAGAGTTCACCATGCGATGGAGAGAGGGATTAGACATCAGGATGTTGCACGTGATCGCAACCTTAACTAACTAGAGAGGGATGGGAATGTCGAGGAATCGATAGCGCGTGATAGATGTGATCATCAGTGAGAGGATTAGGAGACCATTATCGGCGCTAGGCCGGGGAGATACTCCTGTTTCATCTAGGTAGACCGATGGTTCTAACTACTCCTACACTTATTGCACACACGATGGATCAACAACAAACACTCATCATCCTTCTTCTAGACATCATGATGTTATGCTACTACGCAATTAGAGCACTTCTCTCTCTCTCTTTCTCTCTCGTTACCAAAATGAAAAACGAATATTATGCTGTGGGGGTGGGGTGGCGGGTTGACGATGGTCTTCTTCGAATCAGTATCATGTTCAATGATCACACACATCATCTCATCTCGTTCTTAGGATCCACGATAACGTTCCATCTCCCTCTGATAACGGACCTTATCCTCGGCCGCCTTTCCATCCCAATACTGACGCTCCTCATCGGGCAATGCCTTGAAATGCCTCGAAATAATCTGAGCAATCTCACCAAATTTCGCCTCGGGATTGGCAGCCTTGACATCATTCCGGGTAGCATTGGAATACAAGAAGAAACTACTCTGATTCCGCTTGGGGGCATTGGGATCTTTCTTCTTCTTCTTGGAGCCCTTCTTCTTCTTCTTTTTGCCACCGGCATCGGAATCATCGTCACTGTCGTCCTCGTCGGAATCCGAGGGGGCGACATAGTCTTCCATACTGGCCATGTAACGCTCCTTGTCTTGTGCCGCGAGATGATCCCAGTGATCGCGTTCCGATTGGGAGATTTGCTTGAATTCCACAGAGAGAATCTTGGCCTATACGTAGGGAGTGAGAGAGGAGGGAGCGTTTGTTGATGGATGAAGAGATGAGGCGCACAGGGGATGAAGTTAGTGAGAATGAGTGAAGGTGAAATCGTAAGGGGGCATTTGAAAATGGCGCGATGGGTCATTCAACACAAGCTGACAACCCATAACAGCATCATGGCGAGCGAGAGAGAGACTGCGCGTAGGCTCGCGAAGGGCATGACGACGACGACGGGGCAGCAGCAGGATCATGCAGACAATGCTGAACGCCCGCGAGAGAGAGAGTGAAGGCCTTGTTCTCGTGGTGCCCACCAGCGTCGACATCAAACACGAGCCACAGCCCACAGCAACACAGTAGCAGCGCCATGCAGCAGCGGGTATCTATCTAGCCGCCTAGAGGCCGATCAACGACAACACACACAATCGACACTATGCACTTACAATATCACCAAACTTGGACTCTGGATTCTCGGTCTTAACCCTCTCCCTATTGGCATTTGAATACAAGAAGAAGGCACTCATATTGCGCTTAGGGCGGTTGGGGTCCTTATTCTTCTTGCTCTTCTTACGACGCTTATTCTTAGGCTTGACCACCTCCTCCTCCTCGTCGTCGTCGATGGAATCGATATCTTCTTCGTCGGAGCTCATGTTTGCGATGATTGGGGTGATACTACGCGATGGGGTTGGGTGGTCGATGATAGTGCTGCGTTTGACGCAGTGAGAGTGAATTATGACGAAGAGTGCGGCTGATGCTGCCTGTGGTTTCTCTCACAGCCGCGAAGGCGTCATGGTCGACGCATCTGCCCCTCATTCTCGTGGTAAAAAACTTTTGCTAGTAGAAACCACTAACAAATTTTGGGCGCGCTGTCCCTGCCAACTCTCCTAACAAACCAATGCGACGGCTACCCAATTGAGACAGCACATTACTTTCTTCTATTTGTTTCATACATATAAATGAGACAATGTGGTAGTTGTCACACACAAAAAACACTCCGTAGGACAGAGGCACACACACCCGTCTGTCCATATCACCACAATTTTAAAGGGTATGTTTGGGCGGAAAATATTTGGAATATCAATTAGTAAAGACTCCCAATCTTACCCGAACTGCTGGTTGACGCCTCGATCTTCCGAGGGTGCGCGTTGAACTTTCGGTGGCGGAGAGTGGAGTGGAGGACAGAACTTGCGACCAAAGATATCTCAAAAAATTGGGCGCTCACAAAATCAATCTGAAGCAAGACAGATGATGATGAACGACGATGGCGATGGGCATGGTGGGCATGCAATAAGAGCTGGATGAGAGCTGGTCTGAGCCATCGATAGTATGTCATATTATTAGCACTTATAACTTTATGAACGTAGGGTGCTGTTTCGACTATTAACCGTTGTGGCACTCGCCCTCCTCCTTGTTCTGATTGGATATAGTGCTTGCATATTGCTGTTGTACTGATTGCTGCTCATTCGCCTTCCAACTCCTCCACCACCTTCCCTCATTGGTATTGGTGATTGTTCCCGAATTCGTAATTCCAACGGATCCAATAAATATGTTTCCATATCACCCATATTTTTCAATGGTATTACCTCCTTGTTGGACCATCCCGTTTCGGCATCTCCGACCAAATCATGAAAATCTTTGGTGACACGTATACGATTCGATTGACTGGTTTGTTCCATCCTAGCGGCCATGTTCACAGCTATTATTTGTTGCAGTAGTAGATTCGAGGAGAAGTAGAGAAGTGAAGGTATGGGTCAGTACATATTAGAGAATAGCAAGATGCATAACAAATGATGCAGAGATTGAATACTCCTACCTTTCCCACAAGTAGTAAATTTCGGCAATCTCTGTCCAAGGACACCACACATGACCTCTCCAACATGTATCCCCACTCGAATTTCTAATGTTTCAAATTTAACCCAGGGTGGAACCGCATTTGCATCCTTCTCCTCCTCGACGTTCTCATTCTCGTTGGACTCTTCGGAAAATTTGGGTATTTGTGTGTTCACAGCCTCCAAAACCATATCTTTGGCCATGGCCAATGCTCGAATGGCGGCATTTCGAACACTGATACTGTCTTGGTTTTCCATTAGGTTCGTTGCGCAAATGTATGCATCACCGATAGTCCTGAAGTAGAAAAAGGTAGGTATTGAAACCCAAGAAGTAAGGTGAGACGTATCCACAGGATAAATACCAAGAGGCAAAAACGAGAGGAGCAATAGAATCTTACTCTAATTTCAGCACTCCATGCACATCACAGAGCTCGTCAAATCTACTGTACAAGTTTTGAAGCATATCCATAATCTTGATTGGCGACAGATGCATGGACATTGCCGAGAATCCAACGATATCTGTGAATATTATGCAAACTGATACACGATGAATGTGAAAGGTGGGAAGCAGGATGGTGAGTAATTGTCGGATAATGCAAAGACAAACATACAAGCAGTACAAATCTCTTACCGTCCTTCACAGCCTCGGCATACAATGCTCTTGTAGACGGTATTAGGTCTGTCTCGGATCGCTTCACAATCACACCAACAGCATCATCTTCACCATCACTATTCCCTCTATTCAAATTTCGCAGAAATTCTATCCGTTTTTCTTCAATTCCCCTCCCTCCTTTTTTGGATCCGACCTTAGTGCCATTCTTAGGATCTTGAGTTGGCCATTCCGTTTGGGCAACATACCACGAATTGGNTGGATCCGACCTTAGTGCCATTCTTAGGATCTTGAGTTGGCCATTCCGTTTGGGCAACATACCACGAATTGGTACGAAGTTCTTCAGAATCGCTGGGAGGTGTGGATGTGGAAGAGTACGATGAATCATTCCGAGCATGCTTCCTTGCTTTTTTGTATTCCTCCGAATTGGAATCCCAATAGCATTCAATCTTCTGCAGTACCTTGGCTGGAATGAACGAGTGGAGCATCTCCCGACTACGTTTCTTGGATTCATCTGCCTCCTTCAGTAGACGTTTGGCATATATGTTGGCCCCTAACAGTAATCCGATATCGGAAATGATGACCCGTTCCGACTTTTTGAAGGCGTCCTTAACTTTTTTGGATAGTAGGATACATCCCGCGCATTTGTTCCCATTCACTAATATGGGTGTGACCAGTACAGTGTTGTATCCCTTTTGGTAGAATACCCGATGGGTGGCAAAAGGACTCTCACTAGTGTTGGGTGTATAGTGCTCCTTGAGCGTTTTGACGCATACTCCCGCGGCAGTGCCCTCCAATGGTCGTTTATCATCGGAATCTAAACAATACAAGTCGAAATCGGAGGATGAGGACGATGTTGCGGATGTTGCCGAACTTGCCGATGAACGACGACAATCCTTGTTCCTCGGTTTGGCAATTATCCGTTTTAGATAAAAATGCTCCGAACCAGTCACCATGCCGAAGGTTACCTTCTCCAAATCAAACATCAATATCATCAAGCGTGTTACCTCCTCGAGACAACTGGCCTCATCGGGAGCGGTCATTAATCGATTGGCTAATGCCGACACGGCCCGAGTTCGTCGCAACACAAGTTGACTGTCCGAGTCTTCTGCCGCCGATAGAATCAATTCATCAAATTCTTCTTGTNGTTCGTCGCAACACAAGTTGACTGTCCGAGTCTTCTGCCGCCGATAGAATCAATTCATCAAATTCTTCTTGTCCTTTGAACAGTAATTCCGTTTCACTAATGTACATCTTTACTTTCTTGGCATGACGTGATGCCTTCTTGGATGATTGGGTGGTTGTTCGGGGGAAATAATTTAAATGAGCATCATCACCACCATCACCAGTAGTAGTATTGCCGCCACCGGCAGTAGCACTCAACGGTGTGCTTTCTTCAACTTCACGGTTGTTATGGTCGTTGTCGTTGCTGTCGGGATTATCATGCAGACTACCAAATGCACTTTCACTAGTAAGACTGCTTGGACGAGTTTGTGCATACCGCCGACGTCTTCGGCGTGGATGGTGGTGATTGGGAGGTAATAACAGCACTTCTTCGGGGCAAAATTCACCCCCCTCATCCGCACCACCACCACCGGCAGTAGAAGCAACTTTGGTTATGCAGGAAGAACATGCGGAGCAAGAGCATTCACAACAGCAGGGATAATTGATACGGTCATCTCCATCATCTTCTTCGCCTTCCCGTAAGTCATCGGCTAAATCACTATTATTTTGTGATGCCAAGAAATGAACCGCGGCGTTGCTGTTTCTGTTGGTGTTATTGCTTTGCCGCTGTCGGGGGAGGTCGCTGCTGCTAGAATGATTATGCTGCTCCTTATCTGATTGTGATGAATATTCCGGGATGCAACTTTGACTACAGATGGTGGTGGGGGAGGACGTGTAGGCAGTGGTGACTGTGGTGGCAGTGCTGACGTGAGAGTCTATTGCGGAGGGGCATGATCCGTTAGCCATCGGTCCATTAGCCGCAGCCGCCGCAGCGTTATGAATTGCAGCCATCTTTGACCCATTGTCAATGTGATTTATTTCATCTGCAACTGTAACCACTTTTTTATTCTCACAACATAAAGAAGTTGCTCTGCTACTGCAAGAATCTCTGTCATTGCAACCACTGTTACTGCTGCTCCCGGTGCCGCCGCGACCTTTCATAATACGGACAGTGACCATTGCCCCAACAGCGGCCGAGAGACAGGCGACAATACCGACGGCGGCAATGATATGTGCGGCCTGAAGCGAGGTGGCGTCCAGCCATGAGCTGCTAGTCGGAGGCATGATATTATCTCTCGCCTTGGGTACTAGTAGTACTGCCCCATACGCTTGAACAACCTGCAGCGACGACGAGTGAAGGCTTCATCACCGTCGTATGGTAGTATCATCTATGGAGGGCAACAGTTGTAGTTGTAGTTGTAGTAGTTCGTAGTACGATAGAGTGGCCAGCCGGCGGATTCGGCTCGAATGATAACCGTACCTCTCTAGTGGTCACCCTGAG
>JALLBK010000465.1:0-24496 GCA_036940085.1 Discostella pseudostelligera | reverse complement strand
CCGTACATCACTTGCACAGATAAATCTGAGTGATGCATTAGTAATTTCTCTGCTTCATCACCAATTTGTATTGCCAATTCTCTAGTAGGAGCCACCACCAAACAACTAATTGTTTTGCCTGGAACGTATAATGGATTGGAAAGAATTCTTTCTACGACAGGTATCAGAAAAGCAAGCGTTTTGCCTGTGCCTGTTCTAGCACGAGCAAGAATATCTTTCCCCGCCAATGCAGCGCTAAATGACTTGGCCTGGACTTCCGTCATGGTTTGGTGGCCCATGTTTTCGATGATGGCACGTTTGGAATTAGGATGTAGTTGAGTGCATTCAGCAAACGATAGGTTTGTCAATAATGTTGGATCTTGAAGCGCATCATGTTGACGAGATTCGATGATTGCTTTTCGCTCGGCACGTTTCTTCTCGGTGCTCTCTGGACGTTGAGGGCGACGCACGACATGCAAGCATGATTTGGTTCTAGGTAATTGGCATCTATTTCCATATTGGTGACAATGATGCGGTTGAAATCCGTGCCCATTATAAATCTTCGATGATATAGTACTGAAAATTAAGGTCAAGTGGAGCACTCCCCTCTTCCGAAGACTACGATGGCTTGATCGCCTCTCCATATTTGTTCCGTGGAGGAGATGATGATGACGGTGCGAGGATGCGGACGAGGGTGGTAGTGGTGTAGGAGTAGTTGTTCGTTGGTGTAGTGATGGACATCATCATCATGGTTCATGGCCGAGGTGATGATGTACTGTTGTGGCGCAGTTCCAAGTGGAAGAAGAAGCATCGGTCCACCACCACAGACGGACAGACGGATTCATTGCGCCAGACAGACGATTTGGATTTCCTTTGTACTCCTAGGAATTAGTACTCCTTCAACTTCAAGAGGGGGATGACAGACGGTTTCGGATCTCGCGACAATTGACAAAATCCCACTCATTCCACATCCCGCCGCCGCCGGTAGATAACGATAACGATCCTGACAAACGAATAATAATCATGGACGCAGACAACCGCTACGACGACGATGAAGAGGAGGAGGAAGGCGATCCTCTCCCCCCCAAAGTAGAGGAGCTGGCGCAAGCATCGGTACCGACGGCGCTCAAGGGCGTGCGCGCCTGCATGAGATGCGGGCTCATCAAGACCCTCGATCAATTTCTCGAGGATGGATGCGACAACTGCCCTTTCCTCGACATGGCCGGAAATCATGAACGATGCAATCGATGCACGACGGCATTCTTTGAGGGGCAGGTGGCAGTGATGGATCCGGGGGAGTCATGGACTGCGAAGTGGATTCGGGTGGATTTATATTTGCCGGGTGTTTATGCAATATCTGTCACGGGGCAATTTGATAGAGAAATAGAAGAAGAATTGGAGAATCGAGGCTGTCGATGGAGGTGTCGCCCCGTCGGTTCAGATCCGAATAGTATTCAATGAATAAATCAGTGAGGAAGAGTAATTTCCTGACGGTTGATTGGTTGATTTAGACCAACGCGCACATCTTGACAATAATTATGGCGCTGAGCACCTCCTGCCTGCTGGTATACCAACAAATCGTTCCTACTTTGTATCTAATACTAATATTACTTCGAGATATTTCTATATGTTTCTATGTCAACATTACACCGTCATAAACTTGTTGTTTCGGCCTTCTTCTTCCAGCGATTTCTTAATTCTTCGAATCACAGCTCATCCGACGTCAAGGTCCTTGTCTTTACAACTTTCTTACGTCCACGCCTCTCATCAGGCCGAGGCATTGTCGGGTCATGATCAATATCTTCATCAAACTCATCGTCATTCTCGTCATCTTCGTAATCTCGTCTAGTCTTTTGTTGAGTAAATTTCCTCTCTCCATTGTTGCCTTCGATGACAAGTTGTGCTCCACTATCTTCATTATTTTCATAAACATAATGATACTCTACTTTTCTCTTGGGGGATTTGACACATCGAAACCCGACATTTCCGGTGGTGGTTGTTGCGTGGAGGGTGGCACGTGCACCTAAAGTTGCAGCGTGGTTGAAACTGCCGTCAAGACTATCGACATAACTTCCTCCTCGTACAATCCTATTCTTGTGCTTACCACCACGCATCCACTCCCATACATTCCCTGTCATGTCATACAGACCAAATGCATTGGGTTTGAATGTTTTCACTGGACTCGTAGCTCTCCAACCATCCTCGGCCTTGTTCTCCCATGGAAAGTCTCCATCACCCCAAAGATTTGCATACTCCTTCGCCAACTCAGTTGTTTGGTCGTCACCCCAGATGTACAATGTTCGATTATTCGGGCCATAGTGACCAGCACGGGCGGCGGCTTCCCACTCGCGTTCACCGGGGAGACGCTTCCCAACCCAAGTGCAGTATTCGGCGGCATCCCGATGTGAGACATGAGTGACAGGATGATTTTCACGATATTTGTAGGAAGTACCCGGACCTTCAGGATTTCTCCAGTATGCTTTATCCACTGCCACCCAATCTTCCTATGGATGAACGAAGGTAGATTACTGTGTTGAGAGAATCCACAGATATTCGAATAAATTAGAAGCACAACATGTGATGCACCTACCGCCTCTGGATCGACCTCCGCCGACTCCAATTGGTCCGCATTGGGCAAGAACGAGCTAAGTACAAACGACCAACCAAACTTTTCAGCCTCCGTTTCATAATAGGTAGCTCGGACGAACTTTCCAAATTCTTTATTGGTTACGGGTGCTTCATCAATGAAGAAGGGGTCGACGCGTACTACTTTTGGTGGAACGGCTCCACCGTCCAGCGGATGTTCCTCTGTTTTGTGGGGATGCAAAATTTAGTGTTAGAATAACAGATGCCACTAAGGAAGAAGAGATGATTTACAATGCAAAAGTGCATTTCATACAGTAAAACTAAGCTCACCAAACCATCCAAATGGCTTAGGACCCTGTGACAAATCCAATTCGCACCTTCGTTTTTCATGCAATACCTGCTCTCGTGTCTTTCCATGCGCTCTATCCGGTAAATCATGTTCAGAGTCTGGACCGTAGTGTTCATGTTGTAAGTCTGCCTCTAAAATATTCTTGTGTGTTTCATCAAATCCTGTCCCGAAGATATATTTGATTCCTTTTATGCATTGGTGAGGTAGGAGGTAAGAGGTGGTTGATGGTTGAAGCAATTGTTAGGTGCGTTTTAGGACAGGCAAATAATTATTATGCGAGATAGAACTTTCATCACGTACCATTATCGGCATCAAATCCAACTCGCCTACCATCGTCGTCCATCCGACCAATGTAGATCATGCCGGGGTAGTTTTCTTCATTGGGATCCGGATGTGGCTCCTCTTCCTCGGCATCGACCTCGAGCATCCCATTATTGTCGCTGGTGGTGGCTGATGCGTAAAATAGACAGTAGGTTGTCCATAGTAGGAGGTAGAATGCAATGTACTGCTTGGTATGCAGTACTAGTGGATGTGGAAGAGGGCTCTTCATCGTCAGGTTCATGGTCGACGAATGGCGCACATAAAAATGACATGGACATGGTCGGTGGTCGTTGGTTCATCGTTGGAGGTTGCAGGTTGAAGGTCGCAGGTCGCGTGGTCGCTCAATTCTCGCTTAGGTCTGTTCTAGCGGCGATTTGTTCGCCAAATGTCTGATCCCCCTACGCGAATGTCCTCCAGGCATTTGGTAGCGGTACGTCATCTAAAATGATCCGAAATGACCCTATATCATCTAAACCGATAATATGGCGATGTTTTCTACACTGTGGCTGTAGCAAATATCGCCTGTACGACATCAAAGCAGCCCCATTAGAACGCAAAACTCAAAACCCCATCCCGCCCAAACAGAAGCGCAACTGAATATCGTACTGAATCCAACATCCAACCATGAGCATTCGCGGCTCTCATATCGATGACGATAAAAGTGGGGTATCTTTATCAACGGGCGCGATCGTTGCAATATATAGATAGAAAAGTAGATAACAAGAGAGAGAGGCTGAGCAGCGTATCTACCTAGATGGAGTGATGTGGTCGAATAAGCCGTCTGTCGCGGGGAATTACCGGGATGAAGAGGGCGACAAACGATTGTTCCGCGGTCGGGCGGCTGCGGCTCTGGAGCCGGCAACTTCTTCTTCATCAGCATCGCATTCCCAACATGAGATTCCACTTCCACATCAGTATCGACCGCAACATCAGTCGCAGCAGCATCGGCAACAGCAACAGTCGCATACAGGGGGCAATCATCCTTCCTATAATACTATTCAAAGATCTCTCACACCCACTCCATCGACCACAAGTGATACCACAGGAACAGTGACATCCTCCACTGTTTCCAAACTACTACATCCCTCATATATTTCATCCTCTCATTCTCATCATCATCACCACCACCACCACGAAAATGAAGGAGGTAGTCCACAGCAGCAGCACATTAGTCCTACGCCCTTCCGTCCCATGCCACCAAGAGAATTTGCCTTAGGGAGTAATTTACGACGATTGTACCCTACCATGCCTTTGCCCACGACATTTCCAGCGGATACGACTACTAATACTGGTGCTGCTAGCTTTGGTGATGGTGGTGGCGCTGCTGCGGCGGCTGCTTCTCATCCACGCGATGACATCATAGCAAGTGCCTCCACAGGAAAGATATTGAGCAAAAATAATTATGGTACTACCGGCGGTGACGGCGATGGCGACAAACTTATCATGGGATGCATATCAGAGGAGAAAAATGCCAACGACATTAGTCCACGGAGCAATCCCTTCAGTGTTCACAGCGGAGCATCGAGCTCAGCATTATCAGTATCACTTAGCCTTTTGGATGATGGAGGCGTTAGGAGGAGTCGAAGGTCGAGTATGAAGGGAGAGATGAATCTGAATCCAATTACTAGCCGGCCTACTCCTCCAAACTCAACAATAACCAGACGCATCAGTGACGACCTAGTGGCCAAATCATCTATGCAGTTATTGGTTGAATCTTCCATGTCATTGTCGGTATATGAACGAGAGATTGCATCTGAGCGAGAGTCGGCAGTATTGTCCGGTGCTGTGGGTGGTGATGCATACAAAGGTGATAGTAGTCGACGAGCAAGTAGTAGTCTTGACAACATGTTGCATCCTCTGCCGCCGTTACTGGATGCAAGTAGCAAACATGATGCATCGGCAACATCGCTCTTGTCTTCGACGGGATCAAAATCTCGTAAAATACATCATGTTGAGTCTACCGACATTAGGAAGCGAGGTCGGAGGACGCCGAATGATGAGCATCAACCACCTGATCATCAACGACCATTGGCAATAAATACAACGATAGAGGTGCTGAGAGGCATTCCTTCCAATGAAAATCAAATGGGAGCTATTCCAGAATCCATCATCGGAGATATAGACACACCCATGTCCATGTCTACAATTTCGTATCATGGTGGGAACGACGCTGCTAGTAACCTCCCAACTGCCACGGCAAGATTTGGTCGATTGCTCCAAGAGTGTCGCAAGCTTACTGAAACAATCGGTGATGACACCATATTGTCGAATAGCAGTGGTGTCAATAGTACCAGCAACAGCAACAGCAAACATCTTTCAGTCGACAGGGCGGGTGGGTCCTCGTCTTCGTCCGTGGCAAACCATCCATCCTCCACAGTATCATCATCAGCTACTCCGGTATCGGACAGTTTGAAATTGCGTCAATCTTCAGGAGATTCCTTTGCCGGATTACCACCATCGAATGCAAGCAGTTGTAGACAGTCGTCGAAACAATCCGACTCTGGACAGGACAGTTCGAAATTGAGATCAATGCCATACAAAAAAACACCATTGCGAAGGGATTCGCTAAATAATGAGAGTATTTTGTCGGATCTATCGCTTGGGGTGGATGTAATGTACGGAGAGGTGGACGGAGAAGTGAATAAGTCGTTAACTGCTGCAGTGGAAGATGAAACGGCATCGTTCAATCCCTTATTATTGGCGAATACTATCAATACCGCGATTGTGGAGGAGGGAGGGGATACAACAAGGCTGCCAGCTGTGGAGAATGTAGCGAAGCTATCGTCGCCCGAGGACAAGAAGGATGAAATACCGACTACCCGTGGTAGGGAATTCAGACCAAGGGAGGAAGATGCTCATCCTGGGAGTGTCAACTCGAAGGGGGCAAATGGTGGAGACTACTCATGGCTGTCATACACGACAAAAGATAACAATGTGGACACACCAAAAGCGGAAAAAATAAAAACCAAGACATCTCCCCTTGAAGATGACGAGATTCGTATACCAGAGACTTCAAGAAGACCTACGGTCAACTCAAGCTATACCACAGACTTTAGTGAAGATAGCGGTGGCTTGCTCGTTGGGTTTGGTCATAGAAGAAAGATTGTAGGCAGTGAGGCGAGTAGCATTAGCAGCAGTGATAGTAGCAACTCGTTCTCATCGGACAGTGACAATAGCAGTAGTGGTAGTAGTGGCAGCTCCACCAGCAATTCCTCGTCCAGCGAGAGCGAGAGCGACGAATCATCGAGCTTGCCGGCCATTGCCCGTCATGGTCTCCAAATTCCATCATCGACAGATAGTCAGAGTGATATGGTTAGCGCACTGAGCTTCGGTGGAGCGAGTACTCTGATGGCTTTGCAGGCTTTGAAGAGCTCTATATCTCCTAGTAGCTCAACTGTGGTGGAACGCGAGGGCAACGTCCCTCATCGATCGCCGCCTGGGAATATGAAGTTGGCGGAGACTGAACCTAATGCACGATCCAACTCAGACAATGCAGTAGTAGAGCCTCAAAGGAGTACCAACGATTTATATAACCAACCATCCCTTGCCATAACCAGATCAAGAAGCACAGATGCGGTGCATTCGATGTTGGAAAAACTTGACGAGGTGTCGGAAACTAATGCATCATTCCCCGATTTAGCAATTGATCTACCCGACATTCCGGTTCAAAATCTCTTCCCGCACCCTGCCCCGAGCAGTTTGAATTCATTTGCTGCCACAAACTACCCTGAACAAGGGGAAGTGGGAAATGTATCTACGATACCTGATATATTCTCCAAATCACTACCATCACAAGACACGACATCGTCGGCAAAGCCACCTCCAGACCTATGTGCAGTAGACGATGTTGGGCATGAAACAAGGACAGATAATTTGAACTGCCAAAGCTCGAATTCAAACAATTTCTCCCTACAGAAAGCAACTAGTTCAAGTAGCTTATTATCATCTCCGCTTGCGAACACATGTACTCACCTTAGCAGAGGCAGTAACTCCAGCGAGAATGTTTCAAGACCTGCTTATCATGATAGTTACAGGCCATTGTCTGGGAGATCATCAGTCTCGCGATCATCATCGTCAAGTAATGGTCACATGCAACAGGTTTTATCAACGGAAGGTGGTAGACAGGACGCTGGAATAAAGACCATTGAGAGTGGCCGCAGTATGTCGTCGGCTTCAATAGCGATGGTCGATGAAGAATTCGCCTATTCAGATTCCTTTGTTCACGCCGAAGCTAGAAATCTGATAGTGGGTGTGCACGAGAATACTTGTGATGAAGGCAATCTGTTGCAAAAGAAACAACAGGGCAGTGGCGAGTCGCCATTAGAAAACATTAAGTCAAATCTGAATGATGATCTATCATCAGTTTCGTCTGTTGTATCAAGAGCCAGAAATACCTTTACGAGACCTGTGTCAGCTGCTGCGAACCAGACCAAAGATGTTAACGCATTGAACGATAACTCAAATGTTAGCGGTCGAGAGCTTTATGAAGATTTCCCAGATTTGACCAGACGTACAGATGAATTGAGGAAAAGCTCAGAGGTCAACGTTTCTTCTGATAGTAAGTCCGATATTGTTATTGGGAACATAGTTTCGAGTGAGCTCGAATGCAAAAGTGCAGTAAGTGCCGATGGTCGTGTCACAACTGAGGGGCAGAGGAAACATTTCCCCTTTGATATGCGTTCGATGAGAAGCGGAGACGATGACAATTTCATCGGTGACGAGCTTTATGAAGACTTTCCTAACATGCTGAATGATGGGGAAATGATTGTGTTCCAACGCAATAACTCTTCGAAAGTGCTCCTAGCGAATGAAGAAACAGATTGGAAGAAACCATGGAACACTTCGACAAAGACTTTACCTTTGGTATCATCATCAAACCAAGGTAGCGACGTGAACATTAATTTGAGATCCGGAAGTATTGCCTCTAGGCAGGAGAGAGAAGTACAACCTGCAGTGGATGAGAGGAGCAGTGATGGTTCCATGGCACTCTTTGAATCGAAACAAGCGTTGGAAAACATGGGTTTGTATGCAGCTCCAACTGACGTTGAGGATCTCGAGACGCCTGCGATCGAAGAAGACACTCAGATGTATCGCAAGCGTCTGTCGCGGACTTCTAATGCCTCCTCTTCCATAACAGAGTGGGACTTTTCGGGCCATGGTAGGAAACCTGGAGCACTGGCGAATGAAAGCATTGACAACGCACAAGCACTGCCTCCCATCAGTAGTAAACCGAGATCCTCACTCCATTCGCAGAGTGATGAGGAATTAGAGCTTCTCGAATCGTCGCAACTTGACATAGTTCCCTCCAATATGAAGGCAGAAGAACAATTCGAGCATGAAAAAGTCAACCTTCAGGGGAAAACATCATCAGTTCGAACGCTTGCAGCTGCTTCAAAGAAGATGACAGAGATGCTTCAGAGCAGCAAATTGTTGAGAATGCAGCGGCAAACGAAAAACGATGAGTCCTTTGATGATGATTCTAACTCATACTGCCTCTCCGAAAAGAGCGCAAAAACTGACGTTCAGTCGCGACCGTCAGAGAGATATCCAATGGAACCCGTGATCAGTTCGCCATTTGATAGTGATGAAGACGAAATTAGCGCAGGAGATGATAGGTTCCAAGAGTGCAAGCAAGAAGTTGAATCATTGCATTCGGCGATCAGTCCTTCGGTTAATAAAAGCCTTGATGGTGCGTTCAATGAGAGCGGAAACAGTATGAGCTTGCATATGCCTAGAAAAGGGGAATCGATTGTTGGTGAAGGCTCAAGTGATGATGATGAATCTGACGAGGAGACTCAGGACTTTCAATCATCGAAACGGACTCCTCAACAAAGATGCAAATGTCAAAAATCAACGCTATTGTTGCTGGTCGCCTTGTTGGTCCCAATACTTATTGTTGCGATCGTTGCTGGCGTTGTTACGAAGCAGTTGAAGAAAAGTTCTACTAGCGATTCTCCGTCTCCCACTAACATGCCAACACAACCATCTGCCAACGTTATTCCAAGTTGGACCCAGGTTGGAAGCGACATGGTAGGTGAATCATCAGGAGATGAAGCAGGATTTTCTATTTCCGTGTCTGAAGATGGCAGTAGGGCTATCATAGGGGCGAGGAGGAACGCAAGAGACGGATTGAAAAATAGAGGCGCAGCGCGCATCTTTCAGTATGACGCTAATATGAATTCTTTTGTGCCTATTTGGGATGTCGTTGGAGAAGCAGCTGGCGATCAACTTGGATACAGTGTATCCATGGCGCGGAACGGAACAAGAGTTGCTGTTGGCGCTATCGGCAGTGACAAAAATGGCAAAAACTCAGGCCAAGTACTCATATTTGATGAAGATATTTCGACAAACACCTGGATATTAGTTCATGAAATGATTGGCGAGGATGAATACTCCCTATTCGGAGCGTCCGTTTCCTTCTCGCAAGATGGAACTAAGATAATTGTTGGTGCACCATACCACAGCGAAGGCGCTGACGTAACAAAGAGCGGTCGATCATATGTTTATGCAGAAGTGAATGCAGAGTGGATGCTACTTGGAGAGCCAATGCTCGGCGGTTCCAGCAATGAGTTGTTTGGCTGGGCAGTATCGATTTCGCCAAACGCGCCATTTGTGGCTGTGGGTGCTCCCTTGTTGGAAGGCTCGTCAGGTAGTGGTTATGCCAAGGTATTTATCTTTCAAGAAAATGAATGGCAGCTGTACGGGGAACAGATGATGCTTGGAGGCGCGGGTGATCGGTTTGGGTTCTCTGTATCACTAGCGGGTGACTACAATTATCAACGTATTGCAATTGGAGCCCCTGGGATGGCTGGAAATGGAGAAGGAAGTGGACTTGTCTCGGTGTATGAAAGTGATGGCAGTGGCAGTTGGCAGCGTTCCGGCGATGACTTGCTGGGTATCGGTGTGGGTGAAAACTTCGGTTTCGCTGTCGCCATGACATCCGATGCTACTCGCATGACTGTTGGAGTGCCTAACAAGAAGGTTGAAGGAGTGACTGTAGGTGAAGTCCACGTGGTTGATATAACGTCTGATGGTCTTGTATCCGCTGGAGTTATTTCTGGTCGCGACGGTGAAAATTTTGGAGCTTCGGTCTCAATTTCGCACGACGGTATGTTGGTTTACGGCGGCTCACCAAAAACGAATCTTATCCGGGCTTTTGGTGAAATGTACTATCAAAGATAAGAAATGTCGTGTAATAAATTGTACAATATGCATTACCTTTGCATCGTTTCATAGCACGATGACAAAGAGACAACTAGATTAAATAAGACAAGGCGGTGTGGGAGGCAGTACTACCGGTTGTTGCGATGGGTGTGAACAATAGCATGTCTTCCTAATGATCGCCTGGTTCAGGAATATCTTACACCTCGCCAACCTCGGCGTCTTCTCTCTTCCTTTGTCGGTCATTCAATAAATCTGTAGAGAAATCGCCGCTATCATCAAAAAGTGCACTCATGGCATCATAATTAATCTTTCTTGATATCTTTCTTGTTCGTACGACTTCGAGCAATGCCTCCTCCGTCGTGAGCTCATTTGGATCCCATCCATCTTTCCTCTTGCGTGATCGTGACGATTTCAAGTATCTCTTCCTTCCCTCCTCTTGGGCAAGCTCATCTTCATGCTTAGCTCTCGTCGCCGCTTCTGCCATCAGCAGTTCGCTCTCCTTCTGTTGTTGCATTTCGAGATACTCCTTATTCTGGGCATTGAATACTGCCTCACGTTCACGCACTTCGTCGTCGCTCCGAAACAAAAAAAGGACTTCATCCGCGGCCTCAGATGGGACGGCAGCTTTCCATTCCGCAAAGTTTAACACGTCTTCTGACTTTTGCGTAGGCGATGCAAGTTCCTCTGCGGTTGCTTGGTTAGGAAGTATAAGCGGTCGATGGTTCTTCCCCAAAGGATAGGTAATTTCGCCATGTAGAGTGGAAACTCCAGTGGGCCGGCGATGTTCAATATGCTCCTCCGCACGCGTAAATGATATTGTGCCAGTCTCAATTCCTTCCCCATTATCCTCTCGCTTTGTAGCACGGTTCATTTCTGATTCAAGAGTGGTATTGTCTGCCATTTCATTTTCCAATTCAGTGTACATATCCGCATACTCCTGATCCCGCTCAGTCACCGCCTTGGTATCTCTCCACTTCGATGCCCATTTTCCCTTCATGTTTGGATTGTCTAACGCCCCACTTGTCAATAAGTCCACGTCTCTCTCAGCTACCGCCTTTGCCCTCGCTTCTTGAATCCTATTCTTTGTAAATATCGGTGGATCTACCTCCTCGTCAATATCTTTCTTATGAAATTCATCCAACGTCAAATTAGCACTGGGTGTGGCCTCAAATTCCTTCACTCGAGTCATAACGGTAAGTCCACAAACTTTGAGTACTTTGGTGACATCATGATGCTGCCGCTCGAATCCATGGGCACGTGATGCGATTAGTAGAGCTGCCGCGCAGATGCCAGCGGGACGACGTCCGGCAACGATCCAATCTCGTTTCATCCGTGAGACGAGACGAAGTGCGGTCATGGCCACGAGATTCGCTGTGTTGAGGGAATGAAGTAAAACGTGAGATGAATCGATTTCAGCACTTGCAATATGGAGAATTGAGAATGATGACCAATTTACCTTTTTCATCGAGGTTGAGGTGGGCAGCAAATCGACTGCAAGACATCAAGAGAATTAGTCAGGAGGACAACATGAAACGATAGCAAAAGTTACGATAATAAACCAATCAAACACTCACTAGATGTAAAGAGCAGGGTCAATAATTTCCGACTTGAGCCCCAATAATCTACGGAACTTGAGAAAGCACGTCCCCAACGTATACACATTTATTTGTAGTGCATCTGAAAAATCAATCAACATATGCTGACTCTTCTCCTGCCGACAGGACGTATACAAGCACGCGGCAATCACATGCGCACGTCGTCGACCTTGGACAAAATTCCGCTCTACTGCCACGGTGAATAGTCGATGGGCGGAGTCGACATAATGCGGTCCTAATCTCATAAGGGCCGCCACCTCCTGTATTCGACGCTTGCCACTCGCCAAGGTATTCTCGCGAGATTGACGACTGAAGCCATACTGTCCCCCCCGTCGTCCACCAGTACCAAATCCCCGCGATGAATTGGCACCCACGAATTGTCCCACCATGCTACTACTGCCCCCCGCACCCTCGACGAATTCGACACTAGACACAATGGTGTTTTCTTCCACGATGATTCCACAATCGGTGCACACGGATGAGGCGCTCGGGCCTAATGATTCGATATTGGAAGAGTTGCAGTTGGGACAGCGAAATCCACCACCACTGCCACCACCGACTGCTGATGAAATAGACTTTGTCGCCATTGTTCCAGTATTGCCAACGGAGATGTCGGCGGCGGTGGTGCCAACAATCTCCTCGTCGCCGTCATCGCTGCCACCCCCTGCTCCGCCTCCTGCCCCTGCTGCGGCTGCTGCGGCTGCTGCGGCTGCTCCCGAGGCCATGATCGGAGCGGCACCACCGCCCCTGGTGTCATCGTCGTTGCCACCGTCATCGTTCCAGAAGTTGTCGTCGAACTTGGTGCTCCAATCGGTCATCGTATTAGTATTTGTCTTTTGTCTGGGAAGTGGTCGTCGGTGGCCGGTGGCGGCGGATTTTGGTCATGGTGCGGTGCACCCCGCGGCTTCACACTTCCACGTGGCTGTTAAGAATTGGCGGGAGATCTTTGGGCTTATGGTACACGTGGCAATGATTTGGCGGGAGATCACCATCCACGTGGAGAAAATCTTCCACGTGGCTTCGAACTTCCCGTGGAATTGCGTACGATAGAGTGGAACTTGTCGAACAAAATAGATCCTCAATCAATTCGATTGTGAAGTAGGAGTAGCAGTCTTTGTCAACTACTGATTTGAATATTGGATGAGATATCGAAAGGTTAAATTTACTGATCGACAAAGACATCCATTCGATACTTGAGCTCTCTCTGTTTCGGATCGGATTGATCCTGTTGTTATCCTCTGTCCTCGCTTTCCATGAATGTGATGGATGATTGGTATTGCACTATTACGTATCGGCAGCAAGGGCCACCTCCACCTCGGTCAGATCATCGTGCCTGCCCGATTCATGCAATATATCCTCCCAAGATCCAGCACCAAATCTGAGCATCAATGCCGCAATTAGAAGGAAGGAACCCATGAGAGTCATTCCCCACTTGGCATCCACGCCATGTTCCACAAGGACACTGAAGATTAAGGGAGGCAACCAAGATAAAAGCGCCGAGCAGTACACTCGAAATCCAGATATTTCTGCTTCAGATCCTTTGGGCAATATGCAGGAGAAGAAGAGATTTTCCGTGGGATAGAACCAACCAAGGACAACTCCAACGCAGAAGCCCCATATTAATGATAGGTATTTGTTCGGTATATTCCCAAGAGTTAATGCGCCAACCACCATCACTGCAAATAGTGAAAGCATCGCAAATTGCCATGAAGTATTGGGATTGACTCGTTTCGATATCAGGGTTGCAAGTCTTGCTCCTGGAATGGTACCAGTGAGAACAACCAAAAAGAATAAAGTGATGTCCGTGGCATTCAATCCGACTTCCGATGATAAATATACCACTGATACGGTGGTCAATGCGCCCACACTCGATTGGGCGAACATGGTAGCTAACAAATACCACCGTAATCCTTTTTTATACTCGCGATGTATGGATACTGCAGTGCGAATGTTTTGGCGTAGACCATAGAGCAGAATCTGACAGCGGCTCAGACCCATGGGAAGTTCACGTGTTGCATGGCGGGAGGGCATGATGCGCCATCCTATTCCAAAAAGTATGGTAATGATCACGACATTCAAAGCCTGGCTTAAACGTGCAGTTTTTGTGGAATCGCTGGATATACCAAATGCAAACGATATTATGCTCAATATGATGAGGAATAATGCCTGCAGTGTGAATTGTTTTGCCGTAAAGCGGGCTGTGTAACGTGCATGCTTTAATCTTCCAACTTGTTCGCAAATTTCGGGCAGGTAGGCCAAGGTTGTTGTTATCATGATGGTAAAACAAAAGCCAGAGAAAGATTGGAGGATGGCCATGGCAAACCATGTCTTTTCTCCTATGGCAATTTGAGTGGCCTGAATCAGAGTAAATACGATAGCCACTAAAATTCCGACAAATCTTCGATACGGTGTAAAGTCCAGAATAACTCCGATGAACGGCATAAAAAATGCGCTCAATAAGCCCGCTACTACTGCAATGTTTGATATGAGACTTAGTGGGTTCTGTCCATACACCGTGCCAGTGCATTCGGTGTCCGCTGCGTCTGGTGCATCGCCCTTGGGACAACCTGCCGCTGCGGATGCCAATTCGAGAAGCGCTGCATTGACCACAACTGTCGACACAAAAATTATGATTCATGTAAAAGTCAGAAGAGGGAGGTTGGTGGTGGAGAATTTTATCTCATATCAACAGGATGCACTTACCGTTGCTCATCACTGCCACCCCTCTTCCCATCGCGAGGAGGGCATAGCCTTTCGCTTCGGGTACACCCTCATACTGCCACATTTTGACACAACAATTCCTCGATGAAGTTGTTAGTACCGATGTTTCATCTTGAACAATTGTCGCCGTCATTGCCGATGTAGAAGATTCAATGTCGAGTGAAGAATTCATTGTTTTCACTGGCTCGCTCGCATTGTTTTCCTCCCAGCAGTCGTCGTGGTCGTGGCCTACGATAATACTGGCGTTCATTTTATTCTAGAGAGAGAGATTACTTAGCAGTCGTCGACTCATTGTCTTCTCATGGTTGGGTTGGATTTGGTTTGGCTGTGTCTTTGAGAACGGTTACTTTGGCTTTATTGTTATTGGCAATGGTCTCTTCTTGTTTTTTATGGTGTTGCTCGGTGTTCTGTGTTCGACCAACATCATCGCTCAACGAGAGGCAAAAGACACATGAACCATGAGCGCCGCTGACACCCTATGGTTTCGGCCCTTTCGAAACAAGAACTCGCACCGTCTCCACCATCACTCAACACCATCATCACGCACCAGTCACCAATTTCAATTTGGCCATGGCGCTCCGAGGAGATGATGAGATGTTCTCTCTACTCGACTTGATGGGTGGGCAAACAGCGCCGTTGTCAGCTACCTCATCGTCATCGGCGAAGCCACCCTCACCCGTCAAAAAATTACTTAAATCTGATGGAAAGCCGAAATCGAAGAAGCGGGGTGGGGAACGACGACACAAGATGACAACATCCCGAAATCAAGGTGGCAAAGGAGATGATGGTTCCTCGGAGACTCAAAGAATGTCATTCGCAGATTCAAGGATGATCCAAAACTGTTCGGTGTGGCCGTGTTCCGATGATGACATCCAAGTGCTCACATTGGGATCCGGATTACTGCATAATTGCGCGGGATATATTTGTGGCCCCAATGATGAGCATGGTCAAAGTGAATTGTATGGCTCCAGTACATGCCAATCTTGTGGTAAATCGGCTGCTACGCATGAGTTATGCATTTCATCATCATGGACGACCGACGAGAGAACACCGAATCCTCTATCATTTATATCTGTGGCATCCATTGTTGTTGCTTCAAGAAATCTGCGGTGTGTGATAGGAGAATATTATCCCGAATCATCAGTTGAAACTCAGAAGGGTGGTACTCGAATACAAAATAAAGATATGTTGCCTCCGTTGAATGCAATACCATGTTCGTCCGAAACGATACCGAATGCTGTAGATGTATACTTGGGACGAATTTTATCTGCGGTGAAGAAAATGCAAAACGATATGGCATCCACATCAAAGCCACGTTACAAAATAAGGCAATCTGGTGACGTGAAGATAGATTCATTTGCATCGATTGCGATAGTGAGCGATTTCAGTATACTACACGAGAATATATCGGCGCTTACGAAATCAGTACAGGAATACAAATCAGCTGTGGCGGCAAGTAGCAATGGTGACAATAACGCTGCAGCTATCAACCTCGTTGAGAGTCGATTAGTTGCCATGGCATCATGCGATTCCGTCTACTATCGATGCTACTATGATGCAGTGTCATCTTGCGTTTCTACTGATGTTGCATGTGATGGGTCGCTTGTGGCTGCTATTATACCTCATCCTCCAACATATTTTTCATGCCCTGGATTGGCATGGGATGCCCAGAATGGCGGAGTTGAATCTCTCCGTGTCTACATGGGAACATGCAGCGACAAAGCATTTCTTACCGCACCACTTGATGAATCGTTCAAACAATCTCTTTTGAAATCATGGGGGCTCGAAGATCGACTCTCGGCAGTCAAACTTGGTGGATTGGCGACGAATCCTCTTTTGGCGCTGTGGCAATCTCGATTCATGGAAACTATCCGTCATGTATGGTGCACACAATACAGTGCGGCAAAATCTTCAATTGCTCTCAACGAAGCATCGGATGTGAAAGTTTTGTCCAACCATAGCGAAGACACACAATTGATCTTACACCAGGCGAACGCTCTCTCTCCAGAGTTATCGCAATGGAGAGATTCGATACGAGATTATCCTGCACATTTTTACGCCTACGCGGCACCCACAACGGAGGCACTCAATTCCATATCAAAATGCTTGAAGAGGTCGAGTATTGATCAAGTATTGGAGGCAGGAGCTGGAACTGGTTATTGGTCTGCTTTGCTCCTTCGACATTTGAAAGGCTATGCGAAAGACAACGAGGAAGAGAACGTGAGAACGATGCATACCTCGGCACAGGTTGTACCTTACGACGTTGCACCTCCATCTTCGGATGTAAATGGGGATGGTAGTTGCAATGCTGCTATGAGTAACGAGTACCATGGTCATGTTCCAGCGTTTATGCACATACTTGAGGCAGCATCTTTCGAACAAGCATTGTCGTCAACTTCAAAAAGTAGTGCAAAAACAGCCCTGCTGCTTTGCTACCCACCACCTGGTAACGACATGGCACAAAAATCATTGTTTGCTCATATGTCTAATGGCGGCCACACAGTGATCCATATTGGTGAGTGGCAAGGCCTGACTGGTGATGAATCCTTCGAAGCACTGCTGCAACAAAATTTCTTTTGTCGAGAAACGGATGTAGTATCACTACCCCTATGGGGCACTGACGCTACCTATCTTACAATATGGAGGAGGAAGGGATATAGTGCCTTTGAGAATGGCGTCATTTCGTATTCAGTAGCAATGGGACACTGTTCTGTACAAGATTGTCGCAACCATGCACGGAGACGTTGTCGTTACGCTAGATTGCTTCAGTATTGCAGCTTCGACTGCTATGAGAAGCATCGTGTCATAAGAAGAGCAATGCTTGCAATACACATGGTTCGTACGGAGTTTGGAGATGCTGTGTATGAAGACGATCGACATTTTATAGCTTTGAATGATCCATATGAAAGTGGCAAAATGAAACATAAAAAGCGTAAGAGGAGTAGGCACTAACACATTGCTGCATCCAGAAAGAAATCAATTCACATGTCTGTCCGCATGTGTTCGTGGCTCGTGTTATGATTGCCAAATCATCATCAAACAACAATAGTTCGTGTCGTGAGCTTCGTTTCCATGGTGTATAGTCAGGAAAACAAAGTAATTCGAAGCAGTGGACATCTCCATTTTGCACGGATCAATTGTTATGTATTGTTCACGTGGAGTAACGCAAACAGTTCACTTTTTTATTCTCCATCTATTCCACATCTACCTAAGCAAGCAGTCCTCATCCGAACGATAGGACTGACTACATGTCATATTTTGTCCACCACACCATCTACGAAAACCAGTTAATCAAGAACAAAAAAAGTGAATCCCTGAACACTTCAACTGCAGCATTCTTCATGGGCACGTCGGAACGAAACGCAATCATTACAGGTCTCAAGAGAAATTCTTTGAATTCCTCCGCCGAGAATCGGCCAACTGAGAGTGGGAGACTAGTAGATCCGGTGGCCTCCTCTACGTGCTCATCTTCCTCCTCGTCATCGTCTTCATCTTCATCAAACTCTTCCTGATCCTCAAACTCTTCCTCATTCTCCTCGTCCTCCACGTCCTCCATCTCAGAATCCCAATCCTTGTCATCCTCATCATCCTCTTTCTCATCTGCTGCATCTTCAGCCTCATCTACTCCTACATTTTCGTCAAGCAACCCATACTTTTGAAAATACTCCAATGCCAAACTAACATCCTCGGGCAAAATCGTAAATCGCCTGGAGTGTTCAGTGATGCTTATTGTCATGTTCATCACCTCACGGAGGAAGAAATGCACTTTCTCTTCAATGTTGGCTTTCCTATCCTCCTGCATGAACAAACTAGCATCGGCAACACCACGAGGAGAGGGGGTTTCCTCCTCTTCCGTCGTCGTCGTCGTCGTCCTTGGTGCTGGTGTCGTTGCATTCTTCTTTGCCAGCTGAAGCTTCTTCTCCTTCGCTATCATTGTTTTGATGACGTCGATGATCTCGTCCTCGAGAGTTGTACTAGCACTCGTCGTCCCTATCGTCGTCATTGTTCGTTGGTTGGTTTGGTGATGTAGGACGCTATCAATGTCGGTGAGAGATGCGATATTATGGTGGCAAATAATGCTTCATCAATAATATCATCCATCATTGGCTGAGATTGGCTGCATCTTGGATTTTGGGTGACACGACGACGAGTGGTATGGTGCGCCATTTTATTTGGCGCGCTTTCGGCATATCTTTCGCCTTCCCGCCAAATATATCTTTGGCTCATGTTCCCGCCAAATTTTTCGTCGTTCGAGTTCCCGCCAACGTCCTCACCACCACAACATGCCATGGCCATGGCCGCCGGCCGCCGCTGCCGCACCGTACCGAGCAAGACCTTCCGCCGTTATTCCGGCCACACCGTTACGCCCACAGATAGTCATGTACTCCTAATTCAATAGCATGGTGGTTAATTTTCTTAAGTCGGCGTAGTACTCGATCGATGCGGTCTTCTTGGCAGAGGTCCATCGATGATGGTGTTTGTAGGATCAAAGATCAATCGCTACGAGAAGCAACCAGCGATGTTGTGGGCATGCCTCTACGACGTCCGTCGATGATTTTATGATTGTGTAGTGGGTGAGCAGGAAGGAGGTGGGGGTAGTCGCAAAACGGGAAACAGAAAAGGGATACAATGTGGTTATAGTTGGACCATCGTGTGCCTAAAGCAGGGCAATGCGGTTCCACAAGAGGTGATGTTGGAGGAAGTCAATCTTCAATAAATTCTGCGATTTGAGTGAATCAATGATAGTTGCATAATTGAACGAAGAGGAAGAGGAGTCGGCACTGATGCATTGCGCATGCTCATTGAGAAAAGCACGAGGAATCAGCGCTGACCATTGCAATCCCGATGCACAGTGTACTTCCGCCTTGTACGAATATGGCTTAGTTTGATGTTGCCATATCAGCATCAAACATCAAACAAAAAGTTAAATACAGACATCATGATCTTTGGCTCCATGAGGTTAAGTCGATAATTGTCGTCGTGTCCATTTTGTCGGGGCGAGAATGGCTATGTATTGTTTATGTGCTTCCAAAATATTTAGTAGTCTCCACCATCTCCACCTCCGAACATGTCAACGGCAGGGGGCGCTTCTTCCACTTCTTCTATTTCCACTTTCTTTTCCTCGGCAGCCTCTCCACCGCCTCCGCCTCCTCCTGCAGCACAGCAAACGAAGTGTAGGTGTACGTACGTGAGATTTAATCCATACGATGATAATAATATGTTCAAGGTAAGAAACGAGAATTACAACGTACCTTCTCCGCCACCTCCTCCTCCACCTCCTCCACTTCCGAACTTGGCCAACATGGCCTCGCCAGATTCGAGGACCTCACCCAAGTCCTTGCCCTCCAATTCTGAGATTAATTTGTCAAGTTGTTCGGAATCAGTCTCGACACCAACCGAGGAAAGTGCCTTGGAGACATCGTCAGCGGTGGGGTTCTCATTCCCACCGAGAACAAGCATGAGGTAAGCGGCCATGTGCTTCATTCTGTAGATGGGGAACGGTGTAGAATATATAACATGACATCATCATGATCGAATTCGTTAGAGTCAGAGTTTTGAAGGACAAGGCGTCGTGCGGAGACCGTACCAGCAACACATGACCCCAAACAGACCATACGATTCCAACATTATCATCATTGCCGACACTTACGTGAAATAGTTTGTTGAATTCAAACGATATCCGAAGTCGCAAGCAGTTTAAGCCCGACGGCAGCCTGAGACGATAGGATGTTGTTTTATGCCGTCGGCGCCATTGTCACTTCTTGGCTTTTTTTACCACTTCTCGGTTACTTGATTATTTTATGATCTCGCACGTGAAATTATTGGTACTATAATCGCTGAACTATCGCGTATAGCGTCTGTCAGTGTTCTTTCCACAAAACTGCTGCAAGCCACCCGCCCAGGTGGGCGAGTGGCGGTTGATGAGTGAGAGCAGTTGCTTGCTGGGTTCTCTCTGGGTTTATCCCTAGATTAGATTTGTCTCCACCTCTCAGATGATCATAAGAATGGTACTCCTAACTAGGTAGAGAGTAGTGCAAAGAGTAGTATTCATGAGTACTCTTGTACAGCAGTTCTGTTTGCAAAAAGCAATATTATAATGAGGAGCATTCTTAGGAGCACAAGGAAGAGGCAAGAGAAGGAGCATGAGGAAGAGCATGAGGAGGACAAGCATGAGGAAGGCATGCTGAGAGGAAGAACATGATGAGGAAGACTATGGAAGAGCATGCTGATGAGGAAGAGCATCATCATGAATGGGGGGAAGAGCAATGATAGGAGCATGATACATTGCAAATGATCTTATGGTGAATTTTTTGAGATAATATGATGGAGCAAGAGGAGCATGAGAATGAAGATAGAATAGAAGAGCATGAGGAGCAAGGTAAGAAGGAACATGCACAGTCCATCATGATCATGGGCAACATGATGAGGAGCACCACCAAGGAAGAGGCATGAGGAAGAGCACGAGGACAAGCATATGAGGAGGAAGAGAATGAGGAGCATGAGGCAGAGAGTATGAGGAACATGTGGAGCATGAGGAGCAAGGAACATGAGCCAGAGCATGAGGAATGTGAGGAAGACTGTGAGGAAGAGCAAGGAAGAGCAGCATGAGGAACACCAGCATGAGGAGCATGGTGAGCATTATGGTGAGGAGCACAAGGAAGAGAAATGAGAAGAAGATGAGGAGGGTATGAGGAGTATGAGGAGGAGCATGATGCGAAGAGAACCAGAACCAGCATGAGGATGAGGAGCTGCATGAGGACGAGGAGCGTGAAAAGTATTAGGAGGAGCATCATGAGGAGGAGCATGAGAAGCATGTGAAAAGCATGAGGAGCATAGTAATGAGGAGAGAAACATCATGATGAGTATCATACTAAGGAGCAGTCTGTTGTGCTCATCTTGCACTCACACCACACTCATCAGCCCAAATAACTCTTCATCTCCTAACTTCACCACAGCTTGCACCATCAAAACTCATTAATACTTGTCTTCTTGAATCTTGTAAGATCACAATCCTTGTATCTGCTTGCTTCTTGCATTCATCCTGTACTACTACCTAGTAGTTCTTCATCTTGGTTGTTACTCCTCAGTTCTTTGCATCCTCACCATCAAAACTTCTCTCCTCCTCCTCAGATGTCTCAGCTTGCATCAATATCATTTCCCACCTCCTCTGCTGCTCCTTTTCCTGCTGATCATCATCCTAATACTACTAATAAGTCCTTCTTATTGTGTCATTCATGTTACTCCCACCTGTTGTTCCAATCAATTCTTGTTGGATAATTTCAATGTTGTTTATCTATTAGAGCATGAGTACGACAAGGAGCACCATGGGGAGCATGAGGAGGAGCTAGAGGAACAGGAGGAAGGGAGGAGGAGGAGGAGCAGGAGGAGGAGCAGGAGGAGGAGGAGTGTACCAATCAATTCTTGTTGGACAATTTCATGGTTGTTTATCTATTAGAGCATGAGGACAAGGAGCACCATGGGGAGCATGAGAAGGGGCAAGAGGAGTAAGAGGAGTAGGCAGGGCAGGAGGAGCAGGAGGAGGAGCGGGAAGAGGAAGAGGAACCTGATGAGTAGGTGGGACAGGAGGAGGGGGAGGAGCAGGGGAGGAGCAAAAGGAGCAACAGGACCAACAGGAGGAGGAGCCAGAGGAGCATCATGAGGAGCAAAAGGATGAGGAGCAGGAGGAGCAGGAGGAGCATCAGGAGCAAGAGGAGGAGCAGGAGGAGCATCTTGAGGTGCATGGTGCATGAGGAGATACATAAGGGGGAGCATCATGAGAAGCATCACGAGGAGCATCCCTTGAGGATGAGCATGAGTGCTAGAGTAGTTCCTTCTTGTTGTGCACTTCTTCCTTATCCTCAGCTTGTACTTCTTGCATCCTTCCTCACCCTGCTCAGCACAAGCTTCTTTCAACTTCCAACATCAGTCTGCCTGAATGCTCTTTTACTCCTTGGGCTTGTAGGTTCAAATCTCTGTTGGCACCCTCATTGCTCAATGATACCTAATATTTTCACCAGCACGCCCCAGCATGTCCTCACTCACCACTCAGCTTCTGCTACTCCTGCTGGGCAGCATGCTACTAACCCTCCACTGGTTTCTTCTTGTGGTGCCTATCCTCCTCCTCAGCTTTTGCATCTCTCACACCCTTCTCACCAGCCACCAGTACTTCTTGACAATGCTGCCTCTGCTTGCAGCATCCTCCATCAGCCATCAACCTTCTCCTACTTTTGACAACTTTCTTCTGCTTGACTTTCACTTCTTGGGCTTGTTGCACTGGTAGTTGCAGCTGCTTGTATCATCACTCTGATTGCATTTGCATCTTCACTCCTCCTCCATCTTGTTGCCTGTGGTCTGTGCTCATCCTGCACTAACACCACACTCATCAGCCATCAGCCCAAATCACTCTTCATCTCCTAACTTCACCACTGAGCCTCAGAGGAGCTATTTCTGGTACACATGATCTTCAACATTACGCGTAAACCTGAACAAGGCACAACATGATCAACTGTTTCAAATTGGACAACTGAACTAGTAATAGTGATCATGAACTGGTTCAACATAAGAGTGAACTGTTACAGTTTTGACCATGAAGTGTGACAATAACTGGTACATTTGAAGCAGTAATTGCTGCATGTTGTGCTTGTCAACTGTGACAAAGAAACATTTAATATTATCTGTTATAAATCACTGTTTCAAGACATGTTTCAATTGAAGAAGCAAACTGTTGTAGTTGCTGTATGTCGATTTTACAAATTGATCATTTCAACTGTTTCATCTATGGTATCAGCTTATGCCAGTCTTTAAGTTGCTGAAATGTTCACTAAATATTATTAATCCAACTTCCTAGGTCTCCTCTTTCGGGGACTCTTCCGGGGTTTGCTGGTCTCCTCCCTCAACTGTCGTTTCCTTTTATCACCCCCCTTGGTCCTCCTGGTGTCTGGTGCCCTATGTTCACACCCCCCTCCATCATTGCCACCCAGTCCCAATGATGTGCTTGTAGTCCCATCCTCCACTCTGTCACCCTCATTCCCTGCCACTGGCACCACATTGTCCTGTCCATCTACAATAATATTATTACCAGCTTCCACATTGACATCCTCCCCTCCTGATCTTGCACGGATTCTCCATTGTTCTCATCACTCCCATCATCCTCTGATGTGGCTGGTGGCCTTCTTGTTTGCAACACCGAAGGTTAGCACAACTAAGAATACAAGTAATTCACTGTTTCACCAACCCAAAGTTGTAGTACTCACCCCCAAATGTGTCTCACCAGCATTCCTTGTTGATGTTGTTCAGAAGGATAGCATGCTTTGTATTGTCATTTCTGTTTGCCCTGCTGTTGTCTTCGTTGTTGCCATGACTCCCTGCCCCCTGCTGCATCACCCCGATATGCCTCTTGATACGCCTGCATCCCTTGGGTGGCTGATGTGGCTGGTGGCCTTCTTGTTTGCAACACCGAAGGTTAGCACAACAAAGAATACAAGTAATTCACTGTTCACCAATGCCAAAGTTGTCGTACTCACCCCCAAATGCGTCTCACCAGCATTCCTTGTTGATGTTGTTTGGAAGGTTAGCATACTTTGTATTGTCATTGCTGCTTGCTGCTGTCATCATGATCATCCCCATATGTTGTTGTCATTGCTGCTGTCGTTGTCGTTGCCATGACCCCCTGCCCCCTGCTGCATTACCCCATATGCCTCTCGAAATGCCTGCATCCCTTGGGCAGCTGATGTGGCTGGTGGCCTTCTTGTTTGCAATGAAGACAAAGATGATGATGGTT
>JALLBK010000464.1:0-16314 GCA_036940085.1 Discostella pseudostelligera | reverse complement strand
TCGTACTTTTACCTAGAGGAACAAAAATTCCCTAAAACTCGAAGATAATACCATATCGTCTTCGTCGTCCGGTCCCCTCCGTCCCCCAGCCAGCCCCGCGTAGCAGTAGATAGCACCATCATCATCTTCTCTATGCCTACGCGACCCAAACCACAACCACAAGCAAATAATATATAATGCCGCCCGCCACCACCGCCACTACTGGTAGTACTCCTCCTCCTGCACGAAAGTCGTCGTCGCCTTCCCCCTCATCGACTTCGACTTCGTTGGTGGCAGCTGGAATTGCGGCATTTGAATTGTCGTCCGCCGCCGCCGCCACCACCACTTCCAGAAATAACAATACTAATGCCACTACCGCCACAGCCGATTTCATCACGCCTGTCAAGGGAGCCAATAATTTAATGACATCTTCGTCGTCATTACCGTCGTCACCGCCATTCAGCCCATCGACGCCGCCACCACAACCTCCTCCTCCAACTGCGTCGTCGTTGTCAGAAACAACTGGCGCACAAAAGGAGGAAATTGGAGTTTTAGAGCCGACGACTACGACTGCGAGTGATTATGATGGAAATCGAAGCGCACAAGACAGCAACAACAACATGACAACTAATGAGACGGAGCATGCTTTGGACATGAACAAAGGTGATAGCATGGGAGTGTCAGAGGAAGAAGAAGATGCTGATGACGATGGCAACGACGACGACGAAGAAGAAGAGGAATGGGAAGAGTTCATGGCCAACTATTGGAAATCCATTGGCAACAACAAGGCATCAACAACAACAACAACAACAACTTCATTGGTAGCACCGCTACACTCCCAGTTCATAGTGGACAGTGAAGATACAGATATGAAACCATGTGAGATTGAACCAGACTTGGATGAGGAGCTACATGCATTAAGTGCCATTCGGACGGGGTGTATGGATATTGATATGGATTTTAATGACGACGTCGATGATAACAAGGGCGAGGGAATGAGTACTACTGTCACTACGAGCAACAACAACAATGCGGCGGATGATGATGATACGGGGATGAATCAATTGAGCATGGTAGGATTGGAATGCAGTTGCGCCATGGCAAATATCGTCGTGGCCATTGTCAATGACAGCAGCAACAGCAGTAACAGCACCAATAGTGATAGGCGGCAGAAGAATGGAATGGAGGGGTTACGGATTGATGTTGGAAAGCTCGAGCGTGGTTGGGGAGGAGGTGGAGGTCGTAATGCTAGCAGCGGGGCTGCTGCGGAAGCTAAAAGCAACAACAGTAATATCAGGAGTCCCAGTCAGAGGCACACTATCGGTGGGCTGGGGAACAGTAATGCCAAGGGTACGAGTCCATCCGCTTTAGCATCTCCCAATTGTAATCCTCAGATGATGAACACAACACCTACTCGGCATATTGAAGTTTCATCGACGCTGCGTTCACCGATGAAGACGATGACGACTCGGCAAACTGAAGTTTCATCGACGCTGCGTCCACCGACGACGACGAGAACGACGACTACAGTGGTGTCGCAGTCGGCGTACCAACACACCACGAGCACTTCTCAGCAACAACTACTTCAACCACAACAACTTAATACGGGTGTCATGCCGATCACCGCCGCCACTACTTTTGATATTGACGACTGCGCCAGTGTCGGGAAGAAATCGACCAAATCGTCCACCACTGGTGCGGCAGAGGAAGGAGGCGGGGCCAATCGGAAACACAACCCATCTCCCCTACCATTGCCAGAACTGATACACGCTACTGGACCAATCATGACGCGCACATCGCTCCGCTCGCTGGTAATGAAGAAATGGCACCCCTCGTACTGGATGCAGTATGGAATGTACGAACTGCTAATATTCCGATCGAAGGATCACATGGATGATTGGAGATATAATCCGTATCATGGGAAGAAACAACGTGATTTCTTGGTGAAGCTTCATATTGGCTTTATGGCGGATATGATCCCTGCTGCCGCTGCTGCGGAAGGAGGGGGTAATAAGGGTACTACCCTACTCGGACATAGGATATTGCCCGTGAAGAAGAAGAGTTATGGAAAGAATGAGGACGAGATGTAAGTATTTCCTGTACTGGTTCAAAAATTCCAAGAACATTTTGAATTGATGCTGCCGACTGACTCACATCATGTTCTACATCTTTTGGTTCATCCTGTCGTAGGTATCAATTCAAACTTGAGCGATGGACGAATCTGGGATGCTCGGTGCTAGCAGCATTTGCATCACAGGACGAGGATGAAGTTCAAATTTTGCACAATTCCATCAGTGAGATTCTAAAGCGCTGTCCGAACAATGGATTGAGGAATATTGATCATATGTTGAAGTGATACATGTGATTTAGATTTGCGGATACATATTATTGAATATTGACGTATGAAGTTGCAGTTCTGAATAAAAGTGCATGCTGCCATGAATGCACTGTGAATTGTGATTAAATGAACTGTTCGTTAGGAGAGGTTAGAAGATAGAAGTACAGAGGCTTGACTCAATAACCATATCCTTCTACTCTTCATGTCTCTCTCGTTTCGCTCCTCCGCTTTGGGTTTGGTTGTCGACGATCGACGGTCACTGCCACGTGTAATCTGTAATGAGTAGTCGAGTCAGTAAGTAGTCTCCCGCAAAATCAACATTTCGCCCCCCATCGCGGCGCCCCACAACCCACCCAACCACCACCATCATGACCACAACAACACCACCAAAAAATAACGACCATGACCATGAACATGAACTCTTCCGTCCCCCTACTATACTTATCTATGCTAGCAGTGTATTGATTAAATGAAGCACCGACTAAGCACTACCGACCGTCGTCTACTACAACATATCGAAAAGAGTGACTCTAACGACACTCCATTTGACCCCGTCGATCTGCTCAATCTGCTAGAGAAAGACGACCTAGACAATTACAATACTACTCCTGCCTTGCGGCGGCCGCCGCCGTCGTCGTCACTGATGTCGACGTCGTCTTTTGCGGCGGGACGACGGGCAATTGTTAGCGATTCCGAGCAGTACCATCGTGGTAAAAAGGCGGATGGGGGCGGTGGTGACAGCGATGGCGGATGGAGATGGAGGGGTCTTCGTGACAGTGGCAGCACGGTGGGAGGAGGATGGCGACGACCATCGCAGTCGTCATCGTCATTACGGCACCTCGTGGACGTCGACAATGAGACTACTCTTGAATCTGACTCGACAAGTCGCAGTAGCTCATTTACATCACGAACCACTCATTCACTCTTCTCGAATTATATTGCCTGGGCCGAATCTGCCACGATCAGTATCATGAATTACGAGGCGTTACTTCGTTGGTTTTCACGACAACAACAACATTATCGACACAATAAAGAATACTGGCGAAGAATTATGACAATGGGTGCTGTGATGCTATTGCTACTGGTTAGCTTGTATAACAAAATATCAAAATCGCGGAATCGGCATCATGTGGGGGATGTAGTCAACGAACGATCATCTATCATTACGATTGACGAGGAGGAGGATATACAATCGAACAATTCATTCTTCACAATGTGTGATCGCGTTACACCATTCGACCCTGAGATAGCACCGAGATTTCGTACCGACTGGCCACGGGACAATAAAATCCTCATCCTACGAAGCGATGGGGGAAAATCCGGTCACATTGGAAATCAAATCGATAGTCTCTTACATGCATTTGATTACGCTCGGGAGAATAGACTTCACTTGGGTATCTTTTTTCACAGTTGGGCGATGGATGTAATATCCTCCCTTTTTTACGAATCGGATAGCTTCGAAACTCTACAATACGAACTAATGCATGATCTTGGTATCGAAGTCATTCGCAAGCATGGACAGTTGGAACGATACGATGAAATATTGTCGAAGAATGCAAAACAATTGTATTTTCATTCACTGGAGAATCAAACTCAGGATTATTGGCGTGAATTGATGCAGTATCACATTTCGATTTTGCAGCAATTGTTCATGAGATATAATCGTGGCTATGGCTATGTTCATAGTGGGCTGAGAGCAGAGGATAGTTGCACTACTCTTTCCACACTCTTTCGTGACCGACTGAGGGATGTGAAATATTCCGTCAGTAAGTTGCCGTCGTCTTCATGATTATATATGCCCAATTGTACCTTTCACTCTCAACAACTCGTACTATTCTGCCGCACCCAAAGTTCATTTCCGCTCTTTTGAGGACCAAGCAGCATCGCGCTTAGAAAAAATAGCCGATAAGATTGGCATAACCATCGAGGGAGGAGTAATGACAATGAGCCCTGACTACATCACATCCATATTACTGCCGTTGGGTATGCTCGACTATCCCATAATACTGATCACCGATGGAGAATCAACTGATGTGGAACGGGAGCTGTTCAATGATCCCATGATTGGTCCGAAATTGATTGTCCTATCGAATAAAGTTGCACTCGACGGAGCCGATATTGCACTAGCGGTATTAAGCGATGTATATATTGGTAATCCTGCCAGTGGAACAGCAGGTTTCATTGCCCGGTCAAGGATGGCACTTGGCTATTCGGCGGAATCAACTCAATTATTCCGAAAGAAACGGTGAGTGGTACAAAGTCAAGAGCAATCTATTATGTCTTGGAAACTGTTACCCNTGGGCCCCTGGCCATACGATGCTTGAGAATACTAACTGTTCGGGATGCGACCCCACACCCCATATTACTACAGAATCGAAATCGATTTATTGGATGAAGTGTTCCTGCCGATAGATCGTATCGTATCATTATTGAATAATATATTATAGATTACCAACCTTTTACCACCGCATACGATGAAAAGGGCAGCATCTTCTTCACTGTTGATGCGACCATGCGGCGACGGCGACCCTGTCGAGTGGGTCTTCGCGTTTCGTCTTCGTCTTCTCCACGTGTCTTGATCCTCCACGTGTCCCGAAGTTTTGGCGGGAAGAGCCATTGGCGCAATTTTTGGCAGGAAAAATGCCTTCCAGAGACACCATACCAGGCAGACTGCGTCGATCGCGGCAGTTGCGGCTCGCGTCGCCTTGGCTCAAAAGATGAACCATGACGGCCATGGCAATGGCAATGGCGGCAAGAGCAGCGGCAATTCGACAACCATGGCGACATATCACCCGTCATTCGGACAGAGTAAAAGAAGTCTCTTTCCTCTCCTCTGACCAATGGAGGCTATCGATCGCAATTTTACTGGCGTCGGCAGCGACTGCGTCAGCGGCGGTGACAGTGACAAGCAGTGCACTAACAACTTCGAACGATAATATCCGCAACCCTACCACTACCATCCAACATCATCGGAGAAGGGCAGAAGATCGCAACGGTCTTGGCGTCGATGACGTAATTAAGCAGCTGCGGCTGCTGCAACTACACCATCAGCAGCAGCATGATCGATGTAAAGTTCAATGTGAAGCACGACATCTGCCACCACATCAGTGTCAGTGGTCAGGCGAAGACACAACGATAAGTTCAACTGAGGATAAGAATGCGATAATTCATCAATGGAAGGCGACACTTATGGCCCAGTCCTTCATCTCCCCGTTATTGCACCATAGTCATCGTCAATCCAAGCATCACAACAACAAGTCAATAGTATCATCATCATCACCGCCAGCAAAACCACCGACGACATCACAATCTATGGAGGATATGAATCGGAAATACAAAATCGATTACAACACCGTGCTTGGCGAGGGGTCATACGGCATTGTTCATCCCGCACACATTATCGTCCAGCAACAGCAGCAACAACAACAACAACAAGGTGGTAATGCAGAAGAAGAAGAAGAAGAAGAAGAAGAAGGAATGGAAGTGGCATTGAAGAAAATTTCCAAACCCAATATACTGAAATCATCGTCGTCGACCTCGGAGATTGATGCATTACTACGAATATTTGATTGTGGAGGACATCCCAATATATCAGGATTGCGCGATATATATGCGGATGAGAGTAACTATTATCTGTTTTTAGATTTGGCCAGGGGGTAAGTTCCAGCGGTGTGAAATCTTGTGCCGCCTTTCCCCCACCTCACTCATATCTTGATATCCTCGACATTGCAACATGTTGGGAACCAATCCAAATATAGTGGAGAAATGTTTGATCAGTTGATACAACATGGGCAATATAGTGAATATGATGCATCGCGTCTTGTTAGGGAGATTTTATCAGCGTTGGCATTTCTTCACAAGTGAGTGATGCTTTGTTTGGATCTTGTTCTACTCTTTCTGAGTTATCCTCTTATTGTCTCTCAACTCCAAACCGTCATGTATTCTACATCAATGATGAAGCATCGGAGTCATCCATGCAGATTTGAAACCAGAGAATATACTGCTTTGCTCTAAAACAAAAGGCGCAGAGACTATAAAGCTAATTGATTTTGGATGCGCATCCATTGACAAACGTGGTGAATTGCACTTTTCCGACCGAGACGCCAATTCTGCAACATCATTACCATCCATTGGGACGAAGGCATATTGGAGCCCTGAACGATTTCAGAAACACATTCCAATAACAGAGGCAGTGGATATCTATGCCGTGGGGATAATACTCTTCATCATGTTAGTTGGCGTGCACCCATTTGATGTCGCGGGTAGTGCCTCGGATGATGAAATTGAAGAACAGATCAAAAATCATGCGTTGCCACCAATGGCATTGGCTTCTCATTTATCTCCGTCGGCACGGGATTTTATGAAAGGTTTGATGGAGAGAGATCCTAATAGACGGTTGACGGCGATAACAGCATTGCAGGTAAGTTTGTTTATTGCAATTCTCTTCTTCGATTCGATTAATGAAGAATAACAACCTAACAGTTTTCGTAAAATACTACTTTCATTGCAGCACCCGTGGATTAGGGGTGTGACACCAACATTAACTGCCATTGAAGGTTCGGATGCAAAGTTGTCCATGTATCAAGTGCTACGTGACAAATTGGCCAGCGGAATCTTTGCTGCATTGGTCGATGGTGACAATTTGCGCGATTCCAAATCGAAGAGTTATGATAAAGACGAGCAATCGCTCACCCATTTATTAAAGCGTGCTTTTGAGGTATTCGACGAAGAGGGGAAAGGCTACGTCAACGAAGCCGATGTCGGTCGTGTCATGACCAAGGTCACAGGCGAGTCCTTATCCAACATAGACACGACCGATATGATCAAGGCAGCCAAAGGTGATATACTGCTCCATGATCAACCGCCATCTGCTGGATTGTCGCTGTCAGATTTCTCGCGGTTATTCTCAAGACTTAGTCATGAGCATTATAGGCAGGGCGACTTCATATACAACCCCGGTGATGTTGGTGATAAAATGTACTTTATCAACAGTGGCAAAGTAGAAATTTTGACAAAGTCGGGCCATCTCGTTTCTATCCTCAGACACGGAGACTTTTTCGGTGAGGGATGTCTCTTGGTGGAGCGCAACAATAGAATCACCGCAGCAAAGTGCTCAACTCCTGTGGAATTGATTGCAGTATCTCAAATGGATTTCAACAAATATCTTGGATCCTCTTCGATAAAGCATTCACTGAAGCGGAAATGGAAGCGGAGAAGCCTTGCACAGGCGAAAAATCTGATTCGGTTGCAGACGAATCTCACTAAGCGACAATTAAATTGCGGTGATGTGGTATACCGCGAAGGCGATGTAGGAAGTTCGATGTTCCTAGTGGAAGATGGTATTTTCGACGTACAGCATGATGGGAGGACGCTGCATACCCTTTCCACTGGCGACTCATTTGGTGAAAGCTCACTTCTGTTTCGTCGTCCACGATCCTCCACTGTGTTGTGCGCATCACCGGCCTGCACTCTGCATGAAATGAGAGGCTCCGATTTCCTCGAGCTGCTAGATTCTGATCCTACGCACGCACAAGCTCTTAGTGATATGTGTCGGAAGCGAATGTTTCACAAGGCCATGAAGAGTTATTTGCTATCGTCTGGTTTGGGGAGTAATGAGTTGGAAAAAGCATTTCATGATGCCGATAAAGATAGATCAGGGACATTGAGTCTGAATGAAGTGAGGGACCTCATGCTGCACATGGGAAGCAATTCCTCGATACCTGAAAATGATGTAAGGGAACTACTCGAATCTTTGGATCTGGATGGAGATGGGCAAGTCACACTCAAAGATGTAATTGAAATGGCCAAGTCGCTTAAATGAAACAACAACCTGCCGACACCTCTGCTGACAGTTCCAAACTACAAAATAAATCTAGAGGAGTAAATATCTAGGTAACAGACTTGGGAAGAGACTATCTATAGGAGTATTACTACTAGTACAATGCCATTCAATACTGGATGGGAGGCGGAAGAGCCACCGTCATCGTTGAGGCAGTGTCCTCCACGCGGCACTTGACTCGACTCACACTCTTGCCACGTGGAATGTTTGAAGGACAGACGAGCGACCTCGAGCGACAATAGAGCCGCAGAGAGATGACACGTGGCAGAGAATTGGCGGGAGAGAGTGCACCACCACGTGGCATGCACCGACGGACGGACACCATCGCCACAGTCGCCACGCACGCATTCCATTTCCATTTCCGCCGCCGCAGCCGTACTACCTAGTACTAGTACTAATACCACCGACCACCGCCCTACTCTACCATTACTACCAGCTACTACTGACCACCGTTCTACCAACAATCATCAATCTGTATCCGAAGCGTGGTGGAATAACAATGTCATCGCCATCGCGTCTTGTTGCCATTGCCATCGTCGTCTTCGTCTTCGTCATCGTCGTCGGTGCATCATCATCATCATGGTGCCATGCATTCGTCGCCCCTTCGAGTAGGTCGTCGTCGTTGTTGTCTACCTCGTCTGCTAAGGCAATCACCTCTGTTAGCAGCCGCAGCAACAGTATTAGTCGAACGACACTCTACGGAGTAAACAAGCGACGCGGCCAGCTTGGGAACAATGTCTCCTTCGACGACGATGGCACCGTTCGATTGATCTCCAACAAGCAGAAGCAACGTCGTGGGAGCAATAACAGTAGCTCTAGTAAGAAATCAAGCAACAAGCGAGGCAAAGGAGGAGTTGATGGTGACAATGATGTTGTCATTTCACCATTGTTGGCACAATGGGCTGCTACAGACATGGTCGATTCTCCATCCATTTCTTCTTCAGTAGCCGCCTTTAATAGCATAACCAACGATGACGACGATGATGCTGCAGTCAATTACCAAGTTCGAGATGGAACGACATCGCCACAAAAAATCGATGTCTTGCTCGAAGAAATCAATGCCATGCTCTCAACGAACAATTGCAATGTTCCCAATCTCGTTGCCAACATTGTATCACTTGTCAACCTTGGCTCTCAATCATCATCACTATCATCTTCCAAGAATAATGATCGCATTTTGCTCCCCACATTGAAAGCATTACTCTCCTCCAAATCAATCACGCGAAATAATAGTAGAAAACAACCACCACCACCACAACAACAACAACAACAACGACCACCATCCTATCGATTAGCATGGGCCGGAAGCGACAATGCTATTTGCCACATTGGCACATCGTTACACAAGGTGCCATTGGCTCGATTACAGGAAATCTATCTGACCCTAGGTGGAGATGATGGAAAGAATAAATGGGAATTACTTGAGGTGATTCGAATATTAGGGCCTTTTCCTAATGTTAGGAATACATTACGAGGGGAGGTTACCAAGTTAATGAAACTGGGGGATGGCAGTAGTACCAGCATGGGAATGAAGAGGGGTGAGAGTTCGATCAGTAGTAGTGGAAGTACTAGGGAAGGGGTGCGGATGGAGATTGCTTACAATTCCATGATTGATGGCACCGGCAAGGAGATATTGGCATCGGGTGAGAGTCGAGTGAAATATGTCCAATTGGATATTTGGTATGCTAGTGCGAAGGCGCTTGTTTGTACGACTGTGCCATCCAGTGAGAATGGAGATGATGCCGACAGCAGCAACAACAACATTGGGAACAAGGATCCATTGAGTAGTAGCACGGATGGCTCACGAATATTATTCTTCGTCGCCGAGGAAAACTTGGAGGAACAACTTGAGAAATTGCGTGCGGCATAGAGGTAGTGGTAGTAGGTCATGCCGATAAGGATGTTGAAACAATGTTCGTTTGTGGTAATGCCTGAAGAGATGAGACTGCACGAAATGACGCACTGATGTGTACTTCATGTTGCCTTGTTACATTGTCCACCGTTTGTGTGAAGGCTCTGCGGCACATAGGCATTACTCGTGCGAAGTTAAAGAAGAATGAATAATGCTGTTGATTCTTGACCACGCAAACATGTTCTTTAAGTGTTGCTGTTGTTATTGATTTACATTCTGGACAAGGGAGATTGGTTCAAGACACATGGTATGTTAAAATTTGGCTGCATCGCTTTCACTGTTCAATGCTGTACACGACAGCCAAATCCATACTTTCACTACAAAATGCAACATCACCCTGACAGGATGATGGAGATCTACAATCCAGATGGACAACCTACATAAACATCCCATGCCGTACCATCCAGTGGGGCGTTAATAGTCACTGTGATGATTTTGCTGGACCCATTGAAGCTCGCACTGGAGGACAGATAACCAGAAACTAGTCCTCCGGTATCAAAAATCACTTGGCCTTCGTACTCAATCGTGAGCTGGTCTGGTATGCCATACATGTTGTACCAGAATGGAAAACTTCCAGACGTCCTAAGCATATCAATTTTCAAGACTGTTGTTCCTTGTCCTCCCGACTCCTGAGTTGTAGGGCACTTAGCAATGCAGATGTCAGTTTCTTCATACAATGCTTGAAGCCTTTGAGCATCGGCATACGCTTTATCACTAATACTTGTCTCCGAAACAGCAAAACACAATAAACTTGCTAATATATCACATCCAAAGACTGACGGAAACCCCACAAGAGGGAAAAACAGGTAAAGTAGGACATCGACCAAGGTGGGAGGTGGACACGCACTTTGCACAGCATAACAGAAAGTTGAGTCGCATGCTTCCTTGGAGAAAAAATTAGTTGACCAACAGTGATCATGATTGCAGCATGCAGGACCAAAATCGAAGGTGCCGAAATCCCCATCGGTGTTGAAGACGGAGCCTGCAGCACCACATCCATTATCACATGCGGTTTTGCATTCAAAACAGTCATTTGGGTCACCGTCCTGACCAACGTAGCAGTTGGTGTGGGTACAGCGCCCGTCGGGGTTCTTCGTAAGCCAGTTGGCATTGCATGATCCTGTGAGGATCGACAAGGACTCGTCGGGAGACGTCGATGATTTTAAGAGAGACAGCTCCTTGCCATAGGCCATAGCAGTATAATCTTCTTCTTGTACTACGCCTTCTTTCTTGCTAGTAGTATGATCTGCTGCTGTGCTGGCGACCTCGTCAACAGTTTGTTGGATTTTTGAGTGAGGGCACTCAAAACGTGGCTCAATCATTTCACTTCCAAGAGAAATGTCGTCGGGAGTAATTCCAAGTGTGACGATCTCAGACAATGTAATGAACGTCGTTGTTAGGAGCAGGTAGCAGCATTTTGTGCAGAGGTACTGATAGATTGGACCTTTCTGTAAAGCGGATTGCATAAAGTACAAGTGGCTGTACCATGAGGAGCATAGATAATGATGTTGCCAAGTTGAATTTCCGTAGCACGGGTGCCAGCAATCTCAACTGAGGAATGGTCACAAGATACAATCTTGAGACCTGCATCGTCAGCACCTGTAAGCACAAATCCTGGTGCTTTGTCTTTGGCACCCTTGCCACTTTTGGCTGTCGTCACCTGGTGGGTTGGTGCTGGAGTTGGCCCGGTCGTCGGCGATTGGGTTGTTGGTACTTTGGTGGCCTTGCCATCCATGCGTGATGCCATAATATTAGTATCATAGTTCTTGGCACTGCTAGCAAAAATACCTCCTTGATCTTGTTGTTTGGGGTCCTTTTGCATTGCTGCTTCAAAAAGCTGTTGGGCATCTGTTTGAGTCACAGCGGCAATAGTAAGAACGAGAACCAGGGAGAGTGTGGCATAGTAGGAGACAAAAAGAAACTTCATTGTTGTCATCATGTCGTGGTTTTTCTACGTTGTACTACTAAATCTTGTGTTCAATCGTCGTTTGGTCCGATGGCCGATGGGGGCTTCGGAAGAAGGAGAAGGCAGGCGGCAGAGGATGAGACGAAGCTCGAAACAATGAATATGGTGGTAGATGATGGCACTGATTGGGGATCGCAATGGAGGAGGTGTTCTTGCAAAATTATGAGATCATGTATCGGTCCATTGCTGTTTATTCTTGATCTACTACCTTTTGTTTGCTGTCGAACTCGCGATCAACTCACAACTCGCACCTCCTCACACCAGAGTGAAGAAGAAGTTAGATATTTTCTTGTTGTGGCATACATGTTTCAAAGTAGATTGCCCCCCCAATAGACGAGATCAGTGATCAACAACCTTCAAATGAGAAACGAGGCTCAATGTAGATATCAGGTCTTGTGGCCAATATTCCTCCAACAAGAAAATGAACAACGAACAAGCAATTATTATCTCAATAATAATACTGGGAAGTGTATGGATAAATTTAGCCCTTATCAGTGAAGTAAGATATCTCGCTTATTGATTCTTTCTTGATGATAATGATATTGGTCAAACGACAATGGAGAAGCCAATCAGCCACCAACAAGAACCGTCAGAGAAACGATGATCTTGATTCTTTCTTGATGACATGTCTCAGTGACAGTGAGTATCAATATCATCTCACAAAGCCTGCTTCCATGATCCATGATCCATCATTCAAACAAGAGACTCGACTGACACAGGCGGAAGAAATTTGGCGGGAAATGCCTGGTGGAACGTCTTTCTGTCCCCGAAAAAATGTGCGGTGGAGAAGAAAGTGCACCTGCACCACCTGTCCGTGGTCCGTGCCACCTGGCGCACCAACAAGCCGACGACGACGACATACACAATGACAAGTAATTAAGGACCATCGGCGGCATTGGTAGACCATCAGCATCAAGCGCATCCCCCCCATCTCCCAACCTGCTACTACCTATCTCTCTTTCGAATCCCAATTCTTCTACCCAAACTAAAAAAAGAAAATGCCCATCGACATCAACTCTCTCCGCACATACCGCGGCGGCGATCCCGACGCCTACCGCCACTACATGGCGCAACGTTTCAAGGACCCCGCCATCATCGACTCCGTCCTGGCCAAGGACGAATCTTGGCGTGAAATGCGTGGTCAAATCGATGCTCTCCGCACGTCGGTGAACAAACTCCAACGGGATGTGATTGCACCTAAAAAGAAGGCTAAGGAGAATTGCGATGCTGAGGTGGCAGAAATGAAGGCGATTAAAGATCAGATTGTCGAGATGGAAAGCTTGCTCCCTATCATCGAGCAGGAGAGGGATGCACTACTCAATCGGATTGGGAATATTGTCGATCCTGAAGTTCCCATTAGTCAAGACGAAGATGCGGATAATTTAGTGGTGGCCCTTTATCCCGAGCCACTTGAGGCGGAGAATTGTGGTGACAAGCCATTACTACCCATGTCCATTTCGAAGCTAGTGTACACTCTCCCACCCACCAAGGCACTCACGCACGACGACTTATTGTGGCGCATTGACGGATATGAACCCACCCGTGGTGTCAATGTTGCCGGCCATCGGGGATACTTTCTCAAAAATGCCGGTGTGCTTCTCAATCAAGCTCTTATCAACTATGGTATTGCCTTCTTGCGTAAGCGGGGTTATCAGGTATTGCAGCCACCGTACTTTATGAAAAAGGAAGTCATGGCGGGCATTGCACAATTGGAAGACTTTGATGAGCAGTTGTACAAGGTGTCGGGTAAGACGGATGATCCCGAGGGGGTTACCGAGTCCTACCTTATTGCCACGTCGGAGCAGCCAATTTGTGGATATCACCGTAATGAATGGATTGATGATAAGGCGCTTCCGTTCCGATATGCTGGTATCTCCACCTGCTTCCGTAAGGAGGCTGGATCATCGGGAAGGGATATTCGTGGGATTTTTCGTGTCCATCAATTCGAAAAGATTGAACAATTCTGTGTCGTCGTGGATGACTTTGAGGAGAGTGCCAAGGAACAGACTCGTATGATTGATGCCGCCAAGGAATTTTATGAAAGTCTTGGCTTTCCCTACCGTGTGGTGTGCATCGTCTCTGGTGCACTCAATGATGCCGCCGTGAAGAAGTATGATTTGGAGGCGTGGTTTCCCGGTCAGCAGGCGTATCGAGAACTGGTGAGTTGTTCCAACTGCACCGACTTCCAATCACGTGGCGTGGGTGCCCGATGTGGACAGAAGAAGACTACCGGAGAGAAGAAGTCCAAGGAGGAAATGTTGAAGGAGACTGCGTCGTATGTGCATTTCTTAAATGCGACACTGTGTGCCACCGGACGTGGTATATGTTGTCTGTTGGAGAATTATCAGGAGGAGAACGGTGTACGGGTGCCAGAGGTATTGGTACCGTACATGGGCGGCATTGACTTCTTGCCATTTGAGAGAGGACCAATGGAGGCGAGCAAGGGCGAGAAGAAGGGAAAGGGAAACAACAAGAACGAGGAGTGACTGGAAGTGCATGAATGAGAATTTTCTACCGTCAAAATGTTGTCATCGAGTTGGGATCGATTTGTTTCAGTTCGATCAATTCTCTAGCATAGATCACAACTGCAAAATAATAAATAATGGGGCTATCATCATCATGATGCGGAGTGGACAAACAACAAATATAAGCTGAACCTACTGTCGTATCACCAGTATCACCAATGATCTGTGCTCCAATCATAGTCGTACTAGAGAGTGATGATGGGTACGGAGTGCTCTCATCTATCTCGAGTACTCCTAGCAGCTAACAGCTCAGATCGTCGTCAGAGGACGATACTAAGAGTTGTATGCTGTAGCGATAGCAGCACCAGCAGTATCCACGACGCGAGCAGCATAATAATGAATAAATAGCTATTCAGCTCCAACAGCGTTCGTCGACGTCGCTCGTAGCTTCCGGAATCCAGAGGAAGATTGTAACCAGAACCGGCACATAATTGTGAGACTACCATGCAGTACAAACAGCAGTGAGGAGTTTTGAAGAAGACCTCGGCGAGCGCTGATGACTCCAAGCAATAGATGACCCCCAGATGAGAACGCAAACAGAATGCGAACGCTAAACAGCGTTCGCTTCTCAATTACAAATTGTGTGATGGGTACTAGTTGTAGTAGCTCAGGTTGGAGGACGGTGCCGATAATTATGCTTGTGGCGATCATCATAGCAACACCAATGATTTAGACGAGAGCAGCATGACGGTGAAAGTGAATTATAGTTCTCATATTCACAATTTTGATTCTACACCATTTCGACAGAACTCGACACCAGCAGTTCACCCAATGCAAACACATAGCAAACACACACTCATGATCTATTTTACGTTCTTTATCGCGCTTGTTTCCCTTGTCGCCGCTGCGGCTCAAGCAAATGCCCAAGATATTTCAGCGGCAGTGATGGAAGAAGCCAATCAAGGAGGTATTTTTGCTGGTGCTGACGAAGAACTTACCAGCCTTGGACACAATGGTAAGTCCTCCAAAAAATCAAAACCACCGCCAACACCGCCAACACCACCGCCAATGAAGTTAGCCAAAAGTGGCAAGAAGGACCAAGGTAATATCACCAACCCCCCAGCACCAGAACCAACCTCAAAACCACCAACACCAACACCAACACCAGGGTTTGTGATTTCAGGTGTCGATCCAAGCTTCAAAATTGTCTCGTGTGACCCTTCATCGGTTGAGGTTACAGGCACCCGTGTTGCGGAAATCAAACAAGGCAATATTATTATCTACACACCTCATGACACAGCCATCTGTTCTGCATGCAACCCGCTCTACAGGAAGGTAAAATCTATCAGCACCTCCCCAGTTACTCCAGGTAATCTCATTCTGGCGACCACACTCCTCACAGTGTCGGAGATCATGGAAGTTAGCACGAGTCCTGCTGGTATTGCTACTGGTAGCGAAATTATGGAACTTCTCTTCGGGTGCACTCACACCAGTAGTGGCATACAAGGTGGTTCTATCATTGACGCGTCCTCCTCACCTGCGCAGGTTACTAGCAATATTGATCAGCAGGATATTGTCTTTGACAAACCTCTTCCTCAACCAGATCGCTTCTTGTCGTCCGAGGAGGACGAGGTCCTCTCCCTGCTTACAGGAACATGCAATGCCAACTGGCTGATGAAGAATTCCGATGGGCGCTGTACTTACACCAACTGCTACGTTGGTGTCAACGGTGACCCAAATGACTGTTTTGAATGCAAAACCGCATGTGATAACGGATGTGGTCCTGCAGGTTTTCCCACTATTAGTGGGAAATTC
>JALLBK010000463.1:0-26314 GCA_036940085.1 Discostella pseudostelligera | reverse complement strand
AATCGATCACCATCCCCGCTTTGTGTCAAGGATGTCCTTCCCAATTCGCCGAGTATCTCGCATACTGTCGCAGTCTTAAGTTCGATGCCAAGCCGAACACTGCCTACCTGCGTGGGATGTTTGGGGACTTGTTTAGGAGTCAAGGCTACACAAACAATAACTCCAGCTTGGATTGGGATTGGAGCAGGATCGACAACGGATCCGCTGCAACCGGGCAGGCAGATGTGGGAGCGCCTTCCGGTGGGGGGTTTCACGATGGGCAGTACCGCGGACGATAGAGGAGGGATTTCTATGAGGGGAAATCGGAAACGTACTTGGTTGCTTTGGGACATACGTGCATGTTGGTTTGCGGTCATCTTCACACCACTGGTTCAACTTTGTGCAGCTTCTATGTCTCCATATCATCTTACTCCATGAGCTGCTACGAGCAGCAGTTGTTTGGCTCTGTGCTGATTGGAAGGGTTGGACTCTACCAACCCTGACTTGGTTCCGGCATTCAACATGTAAAGCTCCCATCCGTTCCTCTCTATCGGTGTCTATTTTATCCATCACCACCGGACTTAAGATGCCTGTGGATCATTTCATTCAATAGTCATAATTATTTAGTGTATGTTACTTCATCCTGGCTTTAAACGGAACCACTATCGACCCCCTGTGTAAGCCCGAATCGTTTGTCGTCCACACCCACCCACTTGCATCTATGGCTCTCTCACTAAGAAATGCTCACATCATGGAGTGCACCCAAGCACCCCTCCTCCCTCCCTAAGTACTTATCTCCCGAGGGAGGAAAAAGGCAGTCAGGAGGGAGGGTGCCTCGTGGAAGGGTTGCCGCCAAATCACTCCTCGTCGAAGTGCCATGATACTTAAGAACTTTTAAAATTGAAATTTGAAATTGAAAAAGATACCTAACAGATTCCGAAATTAAATTTTTAAATTAAAAAGATACTTAACAACAACACCTTCCACTCGTCAGGATGTTGGCGGGAACTTTGACTCCTGACCTCTATCTCCTGACGCACCGTGCACCGACAACAACAACAACGATATTGTAGCGAAGCACAAGCGACACTATTATTGTACTCCTACTAGATATCTACCTCCAACAATACCCTCTCCCCTCTCCCTTGGGAAGTTACAGAGGGCAAATAAATAATTATCTCCCAATGGATCTACAAGCCATCCTCGATGCACCCTCCTCGGACTCGTCGGTCACACACGATGACGACGACGTAGGCGACGTCGTTGCCGCCGCGCAGTCAGATGATAACGTATTTAGTCAATCCACCGTTAGTAATTTGAGCAATGCCACAGACGAAGTAGTGGCAGTGGCGGCAATGGCTGACAACTGTATTGGTACTACGGGAAGATTTCGAGGAGAGACAATCAGCAATAATGATCAGAGGGAGAGTCATACTGATGTGCTGCATTCGATAATGAATGGTGCTTCCGGAATTCGAGATGAGTTTGACGAGGATGGAAGAGGAGAAGAACAAGAAGACGAACAGTTTGATTCAGACATTGTAGAACGGATACTCATGAGGAAGTATTCCGAAGGAAGAGGAGGAGGAATGCAAAATCTTAGTTTGAGTGGTGCTAGTGCTAGTGGTAATGCTGGTGGTCGCGGTGGCCGTCGCGAGGTAGGCAACAATACCATCTCATCATCTTCCGCCATAAGCACCTTCACCAACTTGGAATTGGAGAGGATTTTGATGGAGGCTGATGCCGATTGCGACGACGATGATGAAAATGACGACGGTGCCGATATTTTTCATCACAATCGGGATAAGTTTGACAATAGCCGCTATGGGAAGGGTCTTACTTTCGCGTCGTCGTTGACATCATCCCCCTATCGAAATGGCAGACCTTCGAAGGCCGGCATCAATGGGAACGGGAAAAGTGAAGTGGCCTCCGCTTATAATGAGAACATGGATTTTTTGTTGCAATCCATTTTGAATGAAGATAATGACGATTCCGATGAAGATACTGATGATGACGATTCCGATTATTACAATGCATCGTCATTTCCCGCAGCCGCTAATGATAGGAGCAGGAGGAGGTTCACCGAAGTCGGCAACAACAAGAACAATGAAAAACAAAAGAATCATGTGATATCATCACTGCATTCCATGGAAGTAGATGCCATATTAAACGCGGTCCAAGACGATGATGACAACGATGAGGACGAAGATTTGTATTTACGGTCGTTTGACATCTCCTCACTCAGTAAGAAACGAGATTTGCAAGATGGCAATGGCTACCGCGGATTTGCACCCACCGTTTCATCCCATTGTCGGCAACCCAACGATAGTGACGACTCAGACTCTGCTACCGATACGAACGATGATCTGAGCAACTATGGCAAGTCTAGTGGCTTCCAACAGCAGCAGCGATCTAGAATGGAGGATGTCATGACGCATGATAAGAACAACATATCCATCGTGCAATACCCACTCACTCGAAAGGGGGAAGGAGGGAGTTTGGACATTAAACAGCAACAGGTGCAGGTGCCAGATTCGAAAGCACCGCACATCCGAATCGGTCGCCAACGAGAACAAAGGGACATCGACCATAACAAATCCACTGCGAAAGAGATTCGGCTACCGCAAAATATTCAACAACGAGAAGCCCCAGTCAACAACGACGATGACGACGACGACGAAAGAGCTTGTGCCCTCTCGGCACTGCGCCTGCAACAGGCTGAAAATGCTGAACGGAAGTTGCTCAGTTCGAGCAGTAGCAGCGATGCCCCCACCACGCGGAATTTGGTATCACCGCTCACGGTTAAGCGCCGAATGAGACCAAGGGTGGAGTTGATGACGAAGGTGCGGACATCTTCATCGGCAGCAGTGGAGCAAGAAATATACTCGTCTTATCAACGACAACGATCACATAGCAATCAGAACCAATCTAATCAACAGCAACAGCAACCGCGATTTTGCTTCTCTGGAGGGATTATACAGATGAAATCCATGATCTCATCGCTTGGTAGAAGAGGACTTTCCTCTCAGTTGTTAAATGGTGAGAATATTGCCGACAATAGATGTGCTGGACAAACATCATCATTATCATCTGCTGCTGCCATCGCGAATAATATGGGGACCAGTGGAGGAGCAGGCCGCCTACCTACGGCCCTTGCCGTGAATTCCAAGTTCATTGCGATCGGCAATCAAGGAGGCGAAGTTTTGGTGTTTGATTTGTACGAACAGCTCAAAATCGTATTAGGAAAGACGCAGCAGCAACAGCATGGGACAACTGCAGAAGGCATCGGCGGTGGAGGAAGCGTTCGACGCAATGATGTCACAACGGCAGCATCGCATGTCGCCACAAGCCACTTTGGGTCAGTAACATCAATCGACCTATCATCCCACGGCGATTACCTCCTGGCGGGCTATGGCACAGGTAATATCATATTATGGGACGTCATCAAGGGCGCAATACTCAAACACATCGCTGATTTGCACACCTCATCGATATGCTCCGCAAGGTTTACATTCGTTTCCATGAGTGGTGTCGGTTACGGCGCCGTCGGAGATGGCGAAAAGCTCGGTGCTGTGAGCATCGACGCTGGGGGGCTGGTGAATAAGTTAATCTTCTCCCAGGGAAGGTTGGTTTGGTCATCATCGTATTCGGTCGAAACGGAATGCCTCCTTGATGGAACTGCTGGGCAGATTTTGGCAATGGATGTTTTGGACCCCTTAGACATGACCGCGGCTGCTGGGGCTCCTACTGCTATTCAGGGTTCTGCGCATCAGCAGAAGACAACCTTTGATAGTAGAATCGTTTTGGTAGCATTATCGTCGGGGCGAAGCTCCTTTGCGGTATCGGTCGAGCCGAAGGTGAGCGTGCTACATCGTTGGGCGCGTCCATCGACGGAGCGTATCGACCCGTCGCGAGGTGATGATGATCGATTAACCCAAGCTTCGTCGAATTATGCCTCCACTTATGTGTCCAGTTACACGAATGCTTCATACGCATCGTCATACATGTCGACATCTACATATCAATCCAATGCCTCTACTGCCATGGAACGACAATTTGTGCAATCCAAGAGCAGCATCGACTCTATGCCCGTTCCTTTCCTCCCATGTCTTTCGTGGGGTTGGGCCCTTGTTTCTTGTGGTGGGCATTCCGTCACGCCTATATTGGCACGGGCGTGGGGGTGCTGTCTCCAATTCTTACGTGCAAGCCCCCCCCTGGATGTAGATCATGACTATGCTCCTGATAATGTTCCTACTATTGAGGGAAATTCTGCCGCTCTTATAAACTGGCCGGCGTTTGGAACGCACGACGAATTCGACGCTTCGGCGCCTGTCGTGGCATTGAATTGGCTGGGCAAACGGTCATTGGCATACTTGACGATTACAAACGAATTCATTTTGATTGATACCGTTATAATGACGATGCAGGAACGGCTTGACTTTTCACAAATAAAGCTTGTGTATGCGGAATTCGCACTTAGCCGTTCTGCTTCTACATCCAGATTGAACCAGCAGAGCTCCCACGGGTGCTGCACAACTTTTATGAATTGCTTTCGATTAAGTGACAACCGTTTGTACATCATGTGCCAAGGAGAGGTCAAAGAGATCACCGTGCTGGGTATTAGGCAGCAAATTATGTCGTTGGAGGATGGTGGGCAGTGGCTTGAAGCGTTAGCACTTGCATTAGATCATTACGAAAGCTCTATCTTGAGCCAGGAGGATAACAAACGAAACAGTGATCCATCATCTCTTGTATTGAAAAACTTTGATGTAATGACAAGGGTGGATCCTTCACTTCTGACGGACGATGAAGTTTGGATGGCTGAATTATTGATGCGATACTTGATACTTGCGGTAGACAATGCGCCTGATTTTCCACAATTGGTGCCGTCTTCCTCAAACAACAAGATCATGAATCGACTTAATCTTGCTGAAAGCCATTTTGAAATGTTGTCAGGTAATCGGTTACTTGATTCGGTGCTTGCTCTTTGTTCACATATTTCTCATTGTTTCCGCATTTGACCTTTTGTCTTGTCTTAAGGTGTTTGTTTGGAGTTTTGTACTGTCATCAGACGACTAGATTTGTTGTTTGGTCCAATCTTCCGTTGCTTTTACGAAGCGCGATATATGAACGTGAGTTATCCTTGCCGATATGCAGCTTTGCATTTTCCTCTCTTTTCATCGAAATATCTTCCCTTCTCCCTCGCTTTAGGTATTTTTTGACGTCACGAAGTCGTACATTCTCAATGACAAGCTGAAATATATCGCCCCCGAAGTGATGGTTTTGTTTGTTGCGCATTGCAAAGAGATGGGAGATTTGCCAATGGTTGAGCGATGCCTCCTACACATAGACTGCCATTTGATGGACTTCGATTCGATATTGACGCTGTTGAAGAAACATAAGCTGTACACTGGACTACTTCACGTCTACTCGACCGGTTTGGACGATTACGTCTCTCCCCTGGAGATTGTTTTTGATGCGGTTTTTGACTCGGCTGGTAAGGCAGAAGTCATGCATTCTGATCGGCAGAAGGATGCCATTCTAAGTAACACGTTTGAGCAATATGGATACAAGGCAATGTAAGTGTCAACCCCGCACAATTGAAGAACGTGTTGTGCATCATTTCTCAGATGATTTGATTTCATGATGACCATTTTCCGTAGGCTCTATCTTCGGTACTCCTTCATGGGAAGAACGTTTCCGAAAGGAAATCTCATACTTCCTGAGGAGCGACGACGAAGTCTGCTTCCTGAACTGTTTTGTCTGCTCTATCGTGAAAAGTACAAATCACCCCAGGGCATGCCATCTCATCAATCGCAGAGTAAAAATGAATTCCTCCACGGTATTCGCGCTTTATCATACCCGTACCTCCGGACACTCATTCTAGTAGACACCAAAGCTTTTCTTGAGTGTTTGGCATTGATTTTTGACGATCCTGGGGCCAAGTTCGCACAGGCGCAGAGTCAAGTCGCGACGGGTTCTTGGGCGGTGGACTGTGATGTGAACAATACCATGAAGGGATCAAGTCCCTCAGAAGATGCTGAAAATGGCAAGGAAATCCTTCCGGATAGACAGGAATTAGTGAGCATTTTGGCATCAATAATCATGGCAGACAGCGTGATGAAATCATCATATCATTTCGGTGTAACGAAGCAAATGACACAGTTAACGACAAGAGCAGGGCCTTATTTCTTAGACTTCTTGGCGAAGTACTTGCGGCTTGGCGTGTTTACTGTACCGAAGGAGATCACTCTACGGGTTTTCATCCGGCTATGCAACAAAAAGGATGCAACAGAAGAAGATATTCTGACGTTGCTTCGTGCTCTCCCTGGATCATCATATGAGTTGGAAAAAGTTCTGGCATCAGTTGAGAGCGTGAATATGACACGAGCAGCGTTATTTCTTCACAAAGTTGCGATGACGAGCGTCAGAAATCGATATGACATGTCAGAGCTGTGTAAGGCTCATTTTAATCGTTCTATCGACTGCTATTTGGAAGACAAGGATGAAGATTTCAAGAGTGGAGTATTTCCATACGTCAAAAAAGAATGCTCTGGTGATAACGTATCCACTTTGAGAGATGTTGTAGTCCATCGGCTGCCAGAACTAGTCGAATTGGATTCTGTGCTCACTGCTCAACTAGTTGGTGAAATTTTCGTAGAAGATTTCGACATGATATTGTCATCGCTAAGAGGCATCGAGGGAGGGAGAATTGAGTATGAATTTCTCCGTGCAATCATTTGTGGGGCCTTGGACAAAGTCGATCGGGTAGCCGCCCAAGAACTATCTGCCAATTTGACTGTTGACCATCATCACGTATATCTGCACAGCATGACAAGATTTCAACCTGATGAAGTATATCAATACCTTTCCAACAATAATGATTATCGGTTGTCCGACGCGTTGAAGATTTGCCGAGACGGAAAGATCACTGATGCTAGTGCATACTTACTTGAACGGACAGGAGACGTATCGGGTGCTCTCAATTTAATGCTTGAAACTCTTGATTCACGAACGACCCACCTCAGAAGCATACTCCAATCTAGCTATTCATCCCTATCCTCTGACTTGAAAAGAACTGGTCGAATCGGTTCGAAATCTTGTGGGGGTCGAAATGAATTGGCAGAAAAGGACATCAGTGCCATGAAACAACTTCTATCTGCAATCTTGGATCTTTGTGAACGCAATAAAGATGATCATCTTGCATTAGACAATGAACGTGGTCCGCTGCTCTGGTTCTATGTGCTGGATAGGTTAGTTAATGCAAAGACGTTGCTCTGCAATTCCAAAGATTCTGCGGAAGACATCTCATCGGAATTGTCCACTGTGCTCGGCGAGTTATTACTTATGACCATGCAACGGTTGATCCCCAATGTATCCATATATGAGTTGATGCACAAGGTAACAAGAGATCATGCTGGACGAAACCTTGGTGACTTTCGGGAAATGCTTGTCGGCATGCTCAAAACGTACAGATCCGAGTTAATTGTGTGCTCCAGTGCAGTGGATGTAATGTACTCTGATATTCGGCTCATGTCATGTGAAAAGAAGCATGTCAAAGTTCGAGGGAGCCTTGTGCTGGATTGCCCCCAATGTCGTGAGGAGTGTTCACATTATGCTATCATCGATGTTAGCTCAAGTGGCAATGTCGAGGTCAGAAGTCCACGAAGTGTACAAACAATGAGTCTGTCGACTCGCAATGAACAAGCATCTGTCGATAAAACTGTCTCGTGGTTGCAGCATCGTCGAAGAACTGAACGGCAGCAGACACGAAGGATTTTACGAAGTGGCAAAGTCCTGAACATGAGGACTGCTTCTGAGTATCAGTTCGCACCAAAAAGAGTCGATGAGCAAGTGATTTTTCGACAAGTGGGCAGCATATTGGAGGCGCAACACGTTGGAGGACTTTAGTCATCGAGGAAGGTTTTGAGATGGTCTCATTGGTTGGATGTATTTGTACATGTGCCAATCCAATTGATACAGATTTGCGAAGAGAAGTATTGCCGGTGTTGGTTGTGCTGTTCCCTGTCCGAGTAATGGACAGTAATAATTTTCCACCTACATAGCGATGTTTCTCTGAAGCCACCATGACCGCGAACATTGTCATCATCATCCCAGAGATAGAATTCTATGAATTTGCTTCTGAGATCTCACTGTTCCGTTACTTAGTGGTTCAAATAAAATCGTATGGTAGATAGATACTCCTACTGCCTTTGATTGAAGAGACAGTTGTTAGTACCCGATCGCGCAACCTGCCCATGCGCATACGGGACAGTACGAGTTTAAGGTGAGTTGTGAGACAGCCCCAAAGGGTCAGGGGTATTTTAGCGGAAACCCCTTAAGTGCTAAATAGTCCATAAGTCACTAGAACCCTGTTTGAGGCTCCTGAAAACCTAACAAATCGAGAACGCTTGTTAAGACGAACATTTCTATATAGCATAGTCCTATGCTAAGTCCATTGGTCGTTGGTCAAATCCTGCTTTGTAGCCAACACGACGTGAAAAATCCGCACCATCAACTGTGATGCTGGGATTGACCCTCGTCAATATCACTCATAACCACCTATTGCCTTCTGTCTCTGCCCACTGACAAACTCTCCTCTAATATGTCAAGAGTCACAATCGTGGATCAGCCTAAGGTGGCAGTCGCTGCAAGCATCCTGATTCGGGCCCCGATGCTGACAGTGCGCGAGGCAATGCTTGCAGCCGAATTTTCAGTGTCGGAGGCGAGCATGAAGTCTCTCCAGAGAAAGGTGACACGGAGTCTCCCTCATAAAACCAAGCATGGTTTGAAACACGCCCTCCCCACTTCCTCAATCCTCTCTCAAAAATCAACAACAAATGTTGTTGAATATTCAGACTGCGAACGATGTATCTACGAATGCATTAAGCACTGGTGGATACAATGGAAATGTGATGAGGCGGGAAATACTTGCAATCCCCACCACCGAGCAAATCACAGAAGAACATTCGGCAGAACGACTCCAGTTGTTGATGAAGTCGAACACTCACGGTAAGTTATTTACTGCTACAGGTGGTGGGCATCTCACATCAGATGACATTTTCATTGCATCAGAGATGTCAACAAGGGAGAAGGAAAAAAAGAGGCTCGCCAGTGAAAAGACTCGTCGACTTCGGAAGATGGCAGCAGAGGAAAAGGGGAAATTGGTTTTGTCAACAAAGGGCGTCGAAGGCAATGGTTGGAGTGTGTCTGATGTTGATGCTGTTTTGGCGTGGTATGATTTTCCACATCGCAACAAACTTTTCAGCAAAAAAGGAAGTCAAATTTCATGACAGCAATACAGACAATGACAAAAGAAGAATGGGCTGAGGTGAAGTCGCAGAGAGAAATTGCAGAAAGTGCGCTGAATTTGAGTGACAATGGTGTGAGTGACGGGACATCGGGGGCAGTTTAAATGTTATTTAATTTAGAATTACTATCATACTAGATATGATGGATAGAAAGGGTCAAGTCGCACTCGCACCTTTGACCAGCCATAGCTCGGCCATCCTTTTGAATTAGACCACCAAACTTGCTGGGCATATCACGGATATATTATAGATGATATATATACCCTTTTACTGGCTGTAATATTGTCAGTGAGGTCGTAGGAGGCTGGCAGCTGCCATGGTTGTGATGTCGCGAATTCGCGCAATGAGTTGGGAACGAAGTGTTCCTGGTCTACGTGTGGTCAAACGTGAAAAGAGTACTATTCCGTTCCTAAAGTTGGACTAAGCTGATATGGTCTTGGTTGATGGTGATGGGCTGGTGTTTCTCGAATTTGAATTTGATTAATACGTCGGAGTTTGTACATAATTTCTTTTTTCTGAATTTGAATAAACATCAACGCGACACGCGACGAAGCGAGCGAGATCGACGATGTTCTAGAGAGAGTACTCCTATCAAGAGTACGAAAAGCGGCAGTTGGATTGCTCGGGTTGAGATCCCCAAATCCAAATGCCGCCTTGTCGACCAGAGAATATTATTCTTCCTACCATGGCCGCAACCGCAACGAACGGAAGGACGAGAGCTGCTGACCCTAACAATAATGATCTTCATCGGCATCAACAGCCTCATCCGCCAGGTGTAGTTACAGCACTGTCTCCGCCTCCCTTTTCGGCGAGAAGTGAAAGGGAGGAATTCGAGCGATTATTGCCATCGTCGGCGCCGCCACCGCCGCTGACAACGACTTCACCGACGACGGTTGTGGCGATGATGCCGCGGAATACTATGATTGCTCCTACTACTGCTGCTGCGTTCGTTCCAACAGCCGTACCCATTGACGATTTTACTAGCGGCATTACTACCAACGATGATGACGTGGCGGTGGTGGCGATCGCGTCTCCATTTCATCCTGTCACCGCTGCTTCTGCTGCCGCTGCTGCACCTGCATTATTTACTACATCGTCTACCACCAGAACAGACTTGAATGGAAATTTCACAACCACAAGCACTGCATTCACCAGTATCAGGTCTAGCCCAAAGGCAGACTATGGCAAGGATATTGATGCTGATGCTGACAATATTGTCGTTTTGCCAGAGGAAGTATTGCCCACTACTGCAACTCCTATCACACTACCAGCCATTCCACTACCAACTACCTCATCATCACCACCGCCACGGACCAATCTTCGCGCTGCCAATGTCATGGGTACCATGTCGTCCGAATATGAAATTGCCGATGTCGCACGTGCACAACGAAAAGTCCGACAAGTACTACAGGAACAGAATGAATTGGCTGTGCAATTGGCCAATGTCAAAGCGGCAGTGGCGCGAGAAGGTGGAGACGATGAAGGGCTGACTGTCGATGGAAGAATACATCATATGTATTGTGATGAAAGCAACAATAACGTGGAGGCGTGGAAGAGAGCACAATTGAAGAAGGACGAGGAGAAGGTCGAAGATGAGGATGTCACCCCCTATGGAAATGCACAGCGGAATGGAAAGCGAGGGTATGAGGTACAGCCGTACGATGTTTCGGAATATGATCCCAAGGGGCATGAATATGATGTGTCGGAATACAAGAGCGTTTACGATTGAGAATGCAAATAATACGAACTGCTCGCATGCACAATTCTTTGGACATCAACAACTTGACAGATGAAAGAAAGTAGGAAGTGTTGGGGTGAGTTTGTGTGCCGACCCGGAAATCATTGCCGGTCCCGAAAGCGATCAGCTCAATCTCTAGTGAGATGCACCGACGACATGTTGACATGAAAAAACAAATCGTCAAAAGCAAACAGCAAAAATAGTGTAGAGAAATCTGTGCCGGATGATGAGCGTTCAGCGTGTACAGTAATTAAGGTACTAGTAGTAGATTATTTATTCGAGAGTTTTTCCGCATGACCAGCAAAATCTGGCATCGTCTCGATGTGATCCTGCGCCACATGCACTGCAATAATTATTTGCCTCCTTCCTCATTATTTCGGTGGTACTACTCGCGGTTGTTACATCTTTTATTCTCCCAGTGGCGTTTGCAGCAGTACTAGTGCTTCTCTTCGCCCTGGACATTCCCGGTGACGATGATGAGGATGCTGCTGCTCGTTCTTTCATAAAATCTAGATATGCCTCTGCTAGATTGGCAGCCTGGGCTGGTATAATCGCCACCCCCGCCAATATCGATGCCCCCACCACGAACCGTCCCGAGACGGTCACGGGGCTTATATCCCCGAATCCGACAGTGGTCAATGTTGTCAATCCAAAGTAGAGTGCTGTGAAGTAATCTGGTATTTGTGGATTCACCTCATGTTCTGCAGAATAAATTAATCCCGTAGAAACACTGACTAATGTAAATATCGATATCACCACACGTGCCAACTGTAATTGATACGGTCGTACATCACTCTTCTTCATCCCCAATGCCAATTCAAAATTCATATAGGTAGTCTCATCGGTTAATACACGTTGAAATTTAAGTATCCGGAGTAGACGCAAATTGAGCAAGGCTGAATTTGCCGAGGAGGCGGCGAGTAACCATGAGGGTAGGTTCACGGGGGGGAAGAATCCAGTAACAACGCCAAAGTCCCAGAGGGGCAGTAATCCATTTAAGAAAAGGGGTAATATAACAACAATCTGAGTAGAAGTTTGGATTTGCGGAAAGATATTATGACCAGAAGAAATAAAGAAGTTGAGGAATGGAAGTGAAAGATGCAAACAAAATGCGTAGGCCATGCTAGTAGTCTCACCGCATCAATACAAACCAACGGTCTTGCCAAGTATCGCAATTGCAACCGTCCAGCACTCCACCATCGTGCAAAGAATTCGGTAGCAAATATAATTACGCATACTGTATCGACATGTTCAATAGCACCATATAGATAGGGAGGGAGGGAATCCAGTGTGGTAATTGCTTGGAGGAAGCAGGAGAGTAGAACGAGGCCGATGATTCGTACTTCGACGACTTTTTGTTTTTTGCATTTTATTTATGTTTTGTTTGCATTGTGATTTTTTGTTTGGTAGACGTTCATGTTGGTGATATTGGGTTTTGATGTATGGTAGGTGCGGAAGTGAGAGCTGAATTGTGGTTGAAGAACCATTAAGTGGTGGAAACAATACTATACTCACCCGGTTTTGAGAGGTAGGCAAACACTTGCATGCGACGATTGGATGGGCGGCGTTCTCTGCTGCTGCTACTAATATCATCACCACTAATGCTATTAATTATCAAATCGCCGCCATTCCCTCGGACGCTATTGTTGCTAATCTCTGACGACGCCGATTCAAACGATGATGATGGCAGGGAGGACGGTGCATGAGAAGCAATTGATGGATATCTGGACGGCGATTCACTGTCATACTCTCGCTGCTCCATATTTTCATCGTCCGCATATTTATCAGCCTTGTCATCATCACCAACTACTGTTTCGTCAGAGTCAATCATTGTATCTAGCAGCATGGTATCGTATGAATTGAATGCTGCGTCACTGTTGCCATCAATAATGTTATCAACCTCCTCGTCTGCTTCTGTGATTGTGAATTCTGTCGCCCCCCGCTCATCTTCGTGTACCGTCGAAAATGCACAATGATGATGATTGTGTGGCGGTTGGCGCCATGATAATGATGGAGGTGTTATAAGTGTGCGCCCTTTATTACTCTGTCGACGATGGGCGAAGGTGATACGATGCCGATGGTCGGGTGGTCTAGCATGATGAAAGACAATGCCGATGGAATTCGAATATGACGACGACAGCGACGATGCTGGAGATATTAGCCAGCAGAGCGACAATCCCGCAACTACGTTGCCAACGGCGGTGCCGGTGGGCCTCCGCTTCATCTTCATGGTTATGTCATGGATTATTATTTGGTGACGATGGTGATGGTGAATTGAATGAGGTGAGTTGGAGTTGGAGTGGAGTAAGCTGATGCTTCCCGCTTTTTCGCCACCTCATCGCCAAACTATGCTTCCCGCCATTTTCGCCCCCTTTTATTATCGCCCACACTATCGCCTCATCTTCCCGCCAAAATTTCATGGCCACACACCTCCGCACACTCACAATCACAATCACAAGTTTTTGATTTTCCTTGCACTTCTTGCTCCCGCCACCGCAGAGATCTTTGCCAGTGGCCAGGAAGCCCGCACCATTCCATAATATTATTATGGACGCAGCCTACAACTCCTTCTCCATAGCACACACTCTTAGGGCAGCACCCACCTTATCAACGACGTAAAATCATGTCAAGCTATCGCATTCTGCTGGCCAAGACCTCAGCTCATCACCACGGACACGTAATCCATCGTCGAGTGGCGCAACATGCTGCATCTGCCGCTCGAGCGTCATCATCCACAATACAGCAACAACAACAAAAACATTTGATAGTGGGGGGAGGACTATCTAATAATTCTCGCATTCGACGCTTGACATGGGGTGGGACAAGCAGCAGCATTTCAGCAGCAGCTTCGTCATCTACCATATCATCGCCATCATCTACGCTGTTGTTGTCGTCAGCTTCGTATCAACACCATGGTACCGTGACGGGTAGACATTTCTATTGGTCATCTACATCTACCTCATCGTCATCGTCGTCATCATCATCAATGGCAGCCTCCCCGTCTTCGCTAACAGTGGCGACCGCGTTATTTATGGTAACTACAGCCTCTCTTGAGATGTCATCATCAACTACAACTAATGTCAACACCATCCGCAGCAACACAAGCAATGGCAGAAGTGATGTGAAACTTATTGGCAGTGGATTATTCTTCAGCAACATGACATCCTGCGAATCACCCAGCGTCAGCAGTAAAAGAAGCAACAAAAACATTAGTATCGGACTTGCCGACGAGGACGATGATAATGAAAGTAATGACACCCCCAATACTATACTGCTTCAGGATGGGATGGATGCCAGTGTTGGTGATGTTGTTGATGGTGGTAGGAGTGGTAGTAGTGACATTAGCAGCGGAATGTTATCGTCCACATCATCATCGGGAGGAGGTCCAGCAGATGCCGACGATGACAATCATAATGTAGAAGAAGAAGAAGAAGATGATGATCCATCCAACGACGAGGAAACAACATGCTCCATATGTTTAATTAATCGTCGTGGACCATGTCGAAAGTATTGGTTGAAATTTGAGAAATGCATGAAAGAGCATCATGGTGCTGAGAAGAAGAAGGAGACTACGGTGGACGATGATGCCAACAAGGGTAAGCTGAAGACGGAGGAGGAGGAGGAGATGGTGGGGAATGGTGATGGAAATGGTGGCAATCACGTCAACGATGATAGTAGTAGTGATGGTAACAAAGGAGAAGTGCCATCATTGTCATCGCTTGAAGAAGGGTGGGATGCGTTTATGGAGAAGAGCATTCGACCGGGGGAAGATGATGAGGAAGAGGAAGACGACGATGAGGAGGAGGAAGAGGAGGAGGAGGACGATAGTGACGACGATGGAGAGGAAGGCGATGAAACGACAACGGACTCCACCACCAATGAAACGAAAAAATCCTCCACCTCCACCTCACTCGCCGAACGGTGCGACCGTCACATGATACCATGGATCGGATGTATTCAACGTCATCGCAACACCTACTCCCTCATTTCCAATGAATTCTATCAAGGGGATTACATTGACCCATTAGAATATTCTATTCCAGATGAACGACGTGCACTTTTCAACGCTATGGCGGGAGGAACAGAGTCCAAAGAGGAGCAGATCGAAAATAAGGAGGATATTGACGATAATGATGAAATCAGGAGTGGTAACGGCGGATACATGGTGAAATTCAATGGTGTGAAAATCGATTTGGAAAGTTGGAAAGAGCACATTGATGCGGAAACAGATGACGACGACGATGATGACGCTACTGAGAATGGCAACGTCGCTAATGCCTCCCCTGCCGGCGATGACGATGGTCCACACCTCATAAACGCCTCTGCCAAATTTCGATTGATGGATCCGAATTATTCGAAAACATCCTCCAACAATTACGATGGTGGTGGCGGTCGTATTGAGGTAGCCTACATCAAAGATCAACGAGGAAGGCTACTTGGATTTGATTCATTTAATTCTACCAAAAAGGACATGGACGTTGATAGTAACAACGTCAATCAGGGTGAGGAGGAGGATGCATCGAATGCTGTCGGAGAGTGTACATTTCATATTGTACCCGGTGAGACGACGAGCATTGTCGCCTATGCAATCTATCGCGGTAAGACAACAACGACGACGAATGGTGAAGGCCAAGGGAGTAGAAGTGGCGGCACCATACTGAGAGAGGATGTCCTCTATCATACACCAGAAATCCCGCTTCCGGGGATTTCGACAAAATAGACGTGTGAGATGGTTTGTCGTTGATTCAAATGTGATATCACTCATCATACTTAAATTAAATGTCTGGTAGGAGTGCATGATACATTACGCGCAGTATTTACCAAACCGTCATCATTATCATTCCTATCTATTCCTATCCGGATACTCATCATCACCAATCATTATTTATCATCATCATCATCATGTCATGATCAGCTCATTCATCGTCTTTCCTATTATCATTCATATATTGTCGCACAACATGTATTATCTCATCCATAGTCCACGTAACCGTAAGAAGTCCAATTGCAATAAGTGCTCCTCCCAACAACATCGGATCGACATCGATAAAGCTACTACTACCACTCCCTGACGGAAGCATTCCTAGTCCTACACTCCCTCCATCGTTGATTGCATCTCCACTAATAACCACAGGGTGAGTATGCGTGCTGAGATAATTCCCAAATGCATACAGCAACAATGCGATGGGAGCGATGCGATGTCGTTTGTCGGCGAAGAAGGATTTGTGTTTCTCTTCATCTTGATTGTTAATGCCTTCGACGTGGTTACTGTTGTTGATGATGTTGATATTGTTATTGCTGCTGCTTGCTTCGTTCTTTTCATCATCGTCGTCATCCGGAGGGAGGACGATAGGATCCGTCAGTGTCAATAGACTGTCGCGATGTGGATGAAGCGATTCTACATGCAGAAATAATGCCGATGGATGATGTTGTTGTGACGAGGAGTAGTAGTCATCGACGACCACCTTTTTTCGAATGGTTCTAGTAGGAGTAGTAATGAGAAATGAGTGCACCTCCTCCACCTCTGGAAATAGAAGTAGTATGCCGAAGATGACGACGATAACGATACTGTCAATGATTGTAGATTGATGTTTCATGGTGTTCATATGTTGTGAAGATGTTATCGTTGCGCGTCGCTCTTTCATGTATTCTTATGTTCTTGCCTGGTCTTTAAATCCGAGTATTATGGTTGGAATCTCTTCCGGGATATAATCTCCTCGCCTGATATTATGGTTTGTTCTTTAGCTGGAGAGATGACTACTGGTGATGAACGCGAACAGCGGGTGTCATGGTCGAGATCGCATTAGAAAATAATCTCTAAGCGGTTTTGGTTTTGGGACGGTTCGTTTAGTTTTGGATCGATTTGTAAGATTTTGGTACGGATCTTACGATATTGGTAAAGATCATAAGATTTTGATCGATTCACAGATTTTGAGATGCTGCAATTTATCCCGGAGGTGGAAGGATCACCCCACCTTTCAACAGTGCCGATCCGTGGAAGAATTCAAAGGGACGATAATCAAATAGATTATTAAGGAATATATGCAATGAGATCTCAAAGATACGCAATTAGGTATCTACTGCGCAAATTATGTCAGTTCCAGGTATCAATCTATCCCTATCGGTGCCAAAGCGGACGCAACATTTTGGAGACAAACTCGGACATTCGACGCCAACTTCTCATCTTCGGATTCGACAGTGATTTTAGCGGTACCATCCACCAAGCCATTTTCGAATTCTACAGTCGCAAGGCAAACGACTGCACCATCGTCATCTTCCTCTTCGTCTGATTTCACCGTCCCTCCTTTCTCTTTGTTAATATTAGTCGAAGCATCAATCTTGATCTCAAACGTACCCCGGTTTGCTTCGTACGTTGCCTCCACGGTTAAGAACTGATCTTTTAGCGCTTGGTGTGACGCACGCAAATAATCCTCTGTTTGTTTCTTTAGTTCCGCCTCATCCATCTCCTCGTCTTCGCGAAGCTTCTTCCGTCTGTGACTACAAGGTCGTCCCGTCAATCGAATCGACGCGGCACTAGTCTGAGCATGCATGATGAGTGCCACCACCGCATCGGCAATCACATCTCCAACCGAACTGCAGTCCCATTCTACTGTGACAATACCCATTGTTTTGCCAGCAATGATTTTTACCTGCCAAAGACAATGGACACAGATGCCAGATGAGTACAGACGCAGGTATAAAACATCCACAATCCACGTCGATTCACTATACTCACTTGTCCTCCATGCATAATAAATGTCACGGACGCATCATTGACATCATTGCTATCATCGCCATCCATATTCTCGATATTGTTGTTTGCATCACTCACTTCCTCTATCCCACGAAACATCTCATTCAAGAACAATCGCAAGGTTGCAATCTTCCCCACGAACGGCACGTGCAAACGAGAATACACTGACCCAACGCGTAGGGGAGTGTAAGTGGACAAGTCCTCGGGGGCAACAATCTTGGAGGAGTTTTGTTGTGTGACAAGTATTCCACGAACAGCGTCGCCCTCGCGTGGTTCGGCCAATTTGTAATTTCCCTCAGTGGTTGTCGCGGCAGCATTCCTCGATTGCTTATCATCATCGTCGTTATCATCACCAGCAGTGGCAGGTGCTTCTGCTAGCTTACCCATGATTTTGGCAGATCGACGACGAGTGAAGATTAGTTTCACGTCCACTTCATTCGGTGGCATGGCAATGGTCGGCCTCTTGTTCTATGTTGATACGGTAACATATTGATGAGGTGGATTGATCGTATGGAGATGAGCTGTTATCAGTTTATCGATGTTACATGAAAAGGAATATGCAATAGCAAGTAACATACCTCTGGAAGCTTATTGTAATGCATCATCAATGCACCCTTCAACCTGCCCATCTCCTCCTTTGCACCATGGACCAGAATAATATTCCGCGGATTCACTCTCGTAATAAAGTCTCGATTCTGAACAAAGTCCACGTGCGCCGAAAAGCTAACATAATCCACCAAGCAATTGAGGGGCTGCCTACGACCTTCCATCGTTACCACCTCCTTCGGCTGACTCATGATTTCTTTGGCTAACGTATGTTCGACGGCATATCCGGCAATCAATACACCATTCTTTGGATCGGTTGCCCAACGATCGAATAATTGACGACTAACACCACTCTGCAACATTCCCGGACTGGCAAATACCACACTTGGTCCACGATCGTCAAAATTATTCACATCAATCGACTTTAAGTTGCGAATGTGCGAGAAGGCAAAGGGGTTGCCTAGATCCATCTGACTACGTATACGTGCATTCATCATATTGGCATATGTCTGATAGACGCGTAGTGCGCGACTTGCCATCTTCGACGCATAGTAGATGGGTATGGAATGCAAATGGGGATGCTCTTGCCAGTATTCATCGAGGATCAACAGTAATTCCTGTGCTCGACCTAAAGCAAATACCGGAATGAGACATCGTCCTCCCCCAGTCACGATGCGTTCGATGGTACCAGTGAATCTAGCCTCGCGTTCCGCTCGTGAGGCATGGACTTGTACACCGTAGGTGCTCTCGACGATGAGTACGTCGGGAGATGACGAGGATGTGCTCTTGTTACCACCCCCACCACCGAAACTTATACACTCACTTGGTATTTCCGCAGCCATCAAATGTCTATCTTCCTCCATACTATAATCCCCGGTATACAATACCGTCCTTCCCCCCAATTCAATATAAAACATGGCTGCACCCAATACATGTCCAGCATTCAAGGCATGGAATTTCAATCCAGATGGTAAATTGAGATCAATGGTCTGATGATAGTCGATGAGTTCAATTTTGTCAACGCAGGATTGTAGTTCAGCCTCGGTGTACAGTACATCGGATGACGAAGAATTATCATCACCACCACCACCGCTACCTCCACGTTTCATGGTCATAAGACGCAAATAATCCCCCAGCAACAACCGTACTACCGCCTTGGTAGGATGAGTCATAAATATCCTCCCTTTAAATCCAGTCCGTTCCGTAAAGTATGGCAAGGATGCGGCATGATCTAAATGAAAATGTGTTACTAGTAACACATCGACAGTTTCGGGATCGACACGATCAAAGTAGGGTAGGCCCGCCATGCCATCGTAGCCGGGATGGATGCCACAGTCGAGTAGGAGGGTAGTGCCGCGGAAGGTTAAGAGGTGGCAGGAACGTCCCACCTCTTGGCCGGAGCCGAGGGGGCTGTGACATATTCATTTAATATCATTAGTGATATGGGAGTAATAATGCATTGGTGAGATTATCATAATGATTCGACAATACAACACGAGGCGCATGTCAATAAGTACTCACGTGATGGTCATGATATCTTCACTCATGATGGTGATGACGATGACGATGAATGCAAAAGATTAATGGCGGGTCGTCGATCGTCGTTTGTCGGTGCTTGATCTATCGGCGCTCTCGTCGATCGTCGGCAGTCGGTGGTGGGGATTGGGGAGGCGGGCAATGGCAATGGCCTCAATCCTCAATGGCAATGGCCTCAATCAATATGCTATGGCCTTCCATAATAATATGGTTGTGTGTGTGCGGTGGACGGACTGGACGCTTGCATTTGCCTAAGCCATCGCTTCTCAAACCAAAAAAAAAATACACCATGACCATGACGCTCCAAAACGTCGGAGTCTCCAGTGTAGCGTTTTGGCAGCAACAGACGCATTCAAAAGCGGAGCAGTCGAGAGCTTACACGTGGCAGTGGCAGTAAGCTTTGGCGGGAAGAATGCCACGTGGCGAAATTTTGGCGGGAAGAAGAAAGGAGTGGTGATCTTCCGTTCCCGCCAATAATCTAAATTAGCTGCTTTCCTCGCATTTATCTTTGAAGATCTTTTCGAACGTTGATTGTGTCATAATAGAAAATGCGTGATTCCTTATGTGCAAATATTGTCAAGAGTGATTCGTGAAATCCCTGACTTTATGGACGCTGACTTTGAGCGCCAGCTCCTGCCTACAACTACCACCCCAACTAGCTAGGAGTAGATTTTGTTCCATTCAAACCAATGACCATGGACGGCGACGAAGAACCAACGTGGGCATCCTCCGCACCCGCCGCCGAGGCAGCGACAGAAGCGCCTTCTTCATCATCATCCTCCTCTGCTGCTACCGGTGGTCTTGCCGATGCGACGACAGGATCATCCGCCAAGGCATCCAAAGTCAAGAAAGACAACATCGCCGGTTCCATCTTGGGCAGCATGAACGCTACCAAAAAGACCAAGGAGATTACTGCCGCTGCCGCCGCCGCGAATCAGGCGGAGGAGCCTGATTTGACCAAGACCATTCTATTTATGCGTTTGATTAATATGGTTGCTGCGGTGTTGTTAGTTACTGTCTCGGTGAGTTAGTGCCAGGTGGTCGATTATTTAATTTAATGTGGAGTGCACCCTCTCATCTCTCACTCCCACAATCCTTCATTTGTAATCCTAATCTCTCACTTCACGATCACGCACGTCATATCGTCACAATTATGTCATCATCGTCATCTTACCAACAAAAAGATTCTTCAACTCATCGGCCTCCCCGCCATCTCCGTTTGGGTCACCGCCATCTACGCCTCCTGCGGCGGTCTACTCGTCTGCTGTCTCGAAACACAATTAAAATTCATCCGTACTATCATCGCCATGAACTTTGGCTTCCTGTTCCATTCCATCTATCGCTTTTTATTCTATTTACTATTGGCAAGTGTCGCCTGGTCGTATGGATCATTGCTTGGTAAAATTTCCGGTGGTATTTTTGGTGCAGTGGGCATATTCAATACGTATATTTTATGTCGATATCCCACATATCGAAAAATGAGAGAGGATATTGCTGCCGAGGAGGATAATAGGATTCGAGCCAAGATTAATCAACAGGTTAGGAAGCAGGCGATTAGTAATATGGGATGGGGGAGGTAAGATGATGGTCGTTAGAAGTCGATGAGAGAGAGAGAGAGCAGAGTGTTGGGGACAGAAGTCGATTGTGAGTTTGTAAAAGAGGTGAGAAGAAGTAGTGGCGGTGAGTAAGGAGTGGGAGGATTGAAATAGTGTGTATGAAAGATGAATTATGAAAATGGGATTTGGGGGGATTTCAACAAAAGCATTGACGAACATGGATGCACAATGCACAGCAACGGACAACCGAGTTTCTACCACCTTGGATGAATTGCAGAAGAACTCCACATAACGTGTTTAGGAAAAGTATTGTATCCATCTCCTCCGAGCTCCGAGTGAGAATGGGATCATTGGAATTGCAATTGGTTGAAATGAGTTTGTGAGATTACGCTTTTGTGTGCCGAGTTCAGCTCATAAAATTGATCCCTTTTGTTTGCAACTCGATAATTACTTTTGCCGACGAAGATCCTGATCCTGCATCTGCTGCATGCAGTGATTCTAGCGCAACATGCTTCCCGCCCGCGCCGCCGCCATACCATACACCTCTGCTTCGCGCCATATTCTTCCCGCCATAAGTACGTGCTTTAACTTGTTCTTCCCGCCACAATCTTCCCGCCATTAGATAGTACTTGTTCTTCCCGCCACATTCTCCTCTTGTTCTTTGTTCAGAATCGAGAGAGAGAATCGAGAATCGAGTTCGAGGTGTTCGATTCTTTGGCATTTAGATTGCTTGGCTTGCCGATCTTCGATCTCCGCCGACGACCATGGTGGCCGCCGCTGCAATGTCGACGGCAGCGACCGGTTGCATAAGCACAAAGTTTATTCATACGGCGATACATCGTCGCAGTTATCAATCTCTTTTGAGTTTCTGCCCGCAACATTATCATGGTGGTCGACGCCAGCCGACGCAGCAGCAACAGCAACATCTTCGATTCAAACCAGCGGTAGCACCGGCACTAGCATTGTCGCCATCGATACCGACTCATCATCATCATCATCAATTGTCATTATTTCATAGAGGCTACGTCAATACAACATCGTCAGACACGATTGATATTGATAACCCATCAACGAATCCATTTCGAGCAACCAACAGCCTCAACAGCATCGCCGCTGCCGAAACGAGCAGCAGCAGCAGCAGCGAGAATCCCGATCATAAAACAACAACAACCACAATAATTTCCACTGGTACGGGGAGCAAAAGCAATGGCAATGGAGATTTAATGGACACCTACGCTGTAGCCATTATATCCGCCAGTGATACCGATGGGAATATGAAACTAACTACAAAGAACTTATCCATACAACAAATTGTCAAGGAGGTGATACCGGGAATGCACCCACGTGACTTCTTTTCTTTGGCATTAACTAGCTTGGGCGATGCCGAACGGAAACGTAGGATATTGATGAAGACTCATTATTCGGTGAAGAATTCAATTAATCCTTGGTTTATTCTCCCGAGGGAGACGGAAATTATTGTGAGTGATACAATTCAACAGTCTGTGTGCAATGATCATCATGATGCCGACTGTGCAATGTTCATATTCTCCTATCATTGTTTTATTTCTCCGTTGGGGTTGTTACCAAGATGTCATTTGGTTGCGTGCGTGCAATTATTGGGAGAAAATCAGCGTTCATCTTTGATGCACACAAGCCCACCATCAAGGTGAGTTATTATGTCATGCATCGTTCATTTGAGACGATCAAGAGAAAATAATATTCGCAGGTCAATATCATGTTAACTTTCTGCCATCACCGACACGTACTTCAAAATAATAATAAAGCAACAATCGATCCGTATATCTAAACAACTCATGAGAAAAGATAGCTTCGTCTTTCGCAATGGTGAAATCATCTTCCATCACGGGGGGAGTAGCAAATCCAAATCCACCAACTTTGAAATCGATGTCGTCGAGGAAATTGTTCGTGAAGTGTGTACCATGTACAGTCGTAGAATCCACTTGTATGAACCTATTGTCAACTCCCTGATGGATAGAGTTACCAATGAAGCCTTCTCGCTGTCGGGATTGCATCGACTTGTTCCGGTGAAGGACTCATTGCAACATTTTGAGATGAATGTGAAGGGCGCATTGCGATGTATTACCAATCTATTGTCAAGTGATGAAGATATGGTTGGTTTACTACTCACGGAGAAGGCAATTGCCAAGGCGAAAAATCGAACAGTGCCTATGGAATTGCATGGTAATGTGGAATTACTCTTTGAGGAGTATGCTCGGCAACTTAACTCGATTCTTCTTGAAATCGATTATTTGCTGCAACGTGTTCAGAGCAAACAAGACATGGTTGCCCTATCTCTCGATGCCTATCGAAATAGGATGATTCGAATGAATCTGTATCTCACGGTGGGAGGGATATCATTGGCGTTTGGCACCGCCGTCGCGGGATTTTTCGGAATGAATGTTCCGAATGGATATGAGAGGGTAGAGGGGATTTTTGAACTCGTCGTCTTGACCTCATGCTTGCTTGGGGGTGGATTTTTGGGTGGTTGTTACTCATACTTGAATGGCTCACGGTGCGACGTTCAATGTATTCGACTGTTTGTATTGCTTTCATTTCGCATAATGTCGAACTCATTGCATGTTCTTTATCAAATAATGATTTCAGGTCGCGACGGCGAACACTTGATCATTTGAACCAAATAGAGGTAATGTCTAGAGCCCTCGGCGATATGTCAGCGGTAAGTCTGCGAGTTGTAATTATTCCGCGTTGTCTCGCTTACTCTCTTTCTTTCGAGGCACTATTCTCACGTCATCACCATTTTGCATCATAAGCTCGACTACTCGTTTGAGCTCATGCTGAAATCAAAGGAGCCAGTGACCAAGGCTAGATTCCGTGAACACATCTACGCATCAGACCCCGAATGTATACGAGACGAGGAGGTTGATTTCTTGTTTGGTCTGTTGGATTACTCTAAAAATGAGGTGATTGACAAAGATGACTTCCCCAACAAGTGAGCGGACAAGGCGTATTTGGACACTTGATGATATTGTAAATATGTTGTAGATAATAAAGTGTATGTCACCGATATTCTAGTTAGTACTTATTTCCTGTTGCCGAGGTTTTCGAGAAGAACACCCTAGCATCTTTCTCCTCGTATAGTCGGCGCATCGTGTTCCGTGCGTGATGAATGTACCAGTATAAAGCCGATGCCGAAATCACCATAGTAGATACACTTCGTAACAATGCCAACTTATCAGAGTCTGAAGTCAATTCTTTCGATCTGCTTGATGACACGTACCCAGCAGCAGCGCCTATCCCCAACGCGATTGTCGCAGCACTCCGTCTCTCTTTCCATTCTTGATGTCGAGTGTACTCCACTGCCTTGGATAAAGAATCATCACTAAGAACTCCATCATCCCCAACCATGATTGGAGACGCGGATGCCACACCTTGCCCAAATAATCGCTGCGTCTTGACATCTAAAAATGTGCGCACGTCACGAAACGTCAAACTGACTCTACCACCTCGTTCAATGTTGCAATTGACATCATCTTCGTCAGCATTGCATGTTGATGCAAACTCTCCCCCAATTACCACCTCACCCTCCTCGACATCAAAGCTAAAGTCGCGCTCACTTGGCAATACGGCATGTGTAAACCTAGCATTCGTATACGGACCTAATACAAACATGCTATTTGGAGGTAGCTCCACACGTGCCACATCATGCGGATACAGTTTGTCACGAACTTCCATAATACGTGTCGAGCCCAACGATACCGATACAATCACCCCCGATCGATTCAAGTCTAAATCCTTGTCAGAATGGTGATCGATTCGATCATATCCATTTCGGTATAAGTTCGTGACGCAATGATTCATGTGTTGGATGTACAGTGGACGCAATGCCTTTTCTACCGAGCGTTTGATGGAGAATGTTGTCTTTGACCATGGATGGGTTGGCCATTCAGTGCCGGAGTAATTTCCTGGATAGCGGTATATCGGTAGGATGACATTGCTGCTGCTACTCTCGCTGCTGCCATATCCAATGGCTGGGAAATCCGCCTGCAGATTTTGCAGACGTGGTAGGCGTTCGTTTTTGGATCCAACCATGTGTTCAAACTGCAATTCACTCATTAGATTTCGAACAATGTCAGTTTGTGAAGAGGTTAGCACTGTTGACGACACATCCTCCTCCTCATTCTCTTCCTCTGGTTGCTGTACCACCACATCCAAAATGAGCTCCGTATCCCCCGCTCCCAATGCATACAAATTCTTCTTCTTCTTCCCGCCGCCGTAACGAATAGCAGTTGTATCAAAAGTAAACCGTTCCACAAACGGTACATCCCGTCCATGCAAATGACGATGCAACGCCAACCGTGCGGTACGCTCATACAGACTCGTAAGTCTACCACAAGTCACACCCAATAATCGATGATCGAAGTATCGTACGACAATAATGGCAGTGGCCACTGCTGTAATGGTAGTTGGCTCATCATATTCAACTTCTTCATAATCAGTAACCAACTCTTCACTCCAACGACGACGGAAGATGTTACTTTCATTGTCATTTCCATTTCCCCCATTGTTGGATCTCCGATTATTAGTAGAATTATTATGATTCTGTCTCTTCCCACTTCCACTCATACGAAAGGTCGACTGTCTCATTAATCGTTGTCGGTAATGTTTCAACTCCTTTAGTAAGGTTGTCCCAATCTGCGCTTCGGAAGGCTCATTGTCATCATCAAAACTTTCTACTCTTCTTCCAATAGTACTACTAGTAGTAGAGTCATCATCTTCCAGTGCCGTGGATGCAGCATAGGGCACATGACATGCCTTAGTATGATATTGTTCGATTAATGTACGACGATGGTGTTGGATGGATTCAAGGGTGGGATGAGAGCAAACGTACCCGAGGAAGATGGAGTCGGCGATG
>JALLBK010000462.1:0-15381 GCA_036940085.1 Discostella pseudostelligera | reverse complement strand
TGTGTGACTCAGTACCGATAGGAATAGTACCACATGTACAGTTTGTGTATCCTGCAGAGCATGGGCCTCGCCGAGTAAGAACCTAGATCCAGTGGTGCACTTGATCGTCAGCCGTGGTTGTCTGGTTGTTGCGGCTTTGGCCAAAATGCCCTTGCCGGCGCTCTTGGCCCTTCGGCAAAATGCTGGGAGTATGGTAGCCGATAAACAAGCCAGAGGCAAGCAAGAGCAAGAGGTTGAAGGAAGAGTGGCGAAAGATTATGCCGGGAACTTCGCCACTGTTTCTTCCCGCCAAAATTTCGCAAAGATTTGGCGGGAACTTCCCCGTCGAACGGCTGGGGGCAAGATTTGGCGGGAACTTCGCCCGCCTGGCCGACGTCAAACATCAAACATCTCCATCCATCCACCTACGATACCATACCACCCACACATCAATCCAAAGAAGATGATTGCCTTGATTGGATCATCGACCATGACCATGAGCTGTGGTGACAATGCCGAAGCCGGAATAATACCACTGCTCATCTACCTACTTTACGCTTTCAACGTGGGACGCGCAATATATAACCCAGTCTACTAGGAGTGCACCAGCAAAACTTTCACCCGATGATTGCGAAGAATCCTCAGTTAGAGTTATTCTGTCCTCGTCGACGATGCGTCGTCGCTGAAATAATGATGGGCTTCCTTCTAGCTGCTTCAGTTGCCGACGCCTGGATTGTTCCACTACCCCAATTAACAATACCAACGCATCAACTCGTGCAACTAACATCATTTTCATCGAGGTCGAGGGCGAGAAGAAATCACAAATTCATAACGTGCACAACATTATTCTCCGAGAGAGATGACGATGTATCGACGACAGAGAATACTGGTCCAAGAAACGATGGCACATCTAGAAATGAATTCTCCCGGACAATACGTGTATCCAAATGGTTTGGCGCTGCTTCTGCTTCTAGTGGAGGTGTCGGAAGTTCACCAAACAATCGAGGCAGCAAACGAGTCATGGACCTATCCATATCTGCTTCCCCCGAAGAGCGTCAGGCACTCGCTACGCGATTCCGATTGACAAGAATCACGTCGCTTTCCGCAGATTTGGTCGTACAACCTGCACTTGGAGGGGGCAACAGCGCCTTTGATAGCGGTGGTAGAGGAGGAGGAGGAGGAGGGACTGGAAATGCCTACAATGGCGAGTGTATTGAAGCGAGGGGTACAGTCTGTGCACAGGTGACACAAACATGTGTGCGGACAAATGAGGACTTTGATGTCAATTTGGAGTTTAGCTTTGAAACAGTCTTGAGAGCAATGCCATCCTCCAATAGAAGCGACAATACCAACGCGAGAGACAATTCCTTGTCATCAGAAAATGTTGCGGCAATAGCCGCTTCTAAATTTGGAGAAGGAAAATCATCATCACGGCGAGGGGGAAAAAGTCAGAGAGGAGGTGTCAAGGGAGTTCGGGGAGGAAGTCAAACATCGTCCAAAGACCTTGGAGATAATAAAATGAAAGAGTTGCAAGATATTTTTATGGAATACGAAGTTACCGACGAAATCATCGAAGATGAAAGTTGCTTCTGCACGGATGGGATTGTGGATTGTGGAGAAATAGTGGCGCAAATGTTTCGATCAAAGTTAGATCCTTACCCGAAGAAACCTGGATCCGTGAGTTTCCTTCATATGAGCGTTATTTGTTATTTTTTTTGATCATATTGCTTTGTCTCTCGCTTCAGTTGGCTAACCATGTAATCCACTCTCGACCATCAGGGCCCGGTTACTTACACTTTCACTTTTTGAATGATAGCGCGATGCACATTTTAGCTATCCAATGAACTTTGCCGTAGATCTCTCTAAGCTCCTAATACATTTAGAGTAGTATAGAATGTTGAAAGATGAAATATCATACTCTACGCTTCAATCCATGTATCTGCTGTGACGCTTACAGTGCATCGAATCTGTTTCCTTGATCCAAACATCGTTCGATGTTGCAGTCCGCATGATATGTTCATGACGTTAACAAGCTATATATATACACTATATGATTCATCCTCATGTTATTATTTCTCTTTAAGGTACAATACACGCCGCGAAACATCAAAACCCTTAACGAACATTAAGCGACATGTAATGATGTAGCAGCCATTGCCATACCACTCACTCAAGCACCGACACATAGAAAATAATGGAATTGATATGTGATCAGTTATCCTTTGAATTCTTGGAGTTGTTCTTTTAATCTCATTTAGCAAACAGGACTTCATTCCCCAATACAAAATAGTTGACGGAAATCGGTACACACCGAACATGGTTGTCCATCGTCCCATGACTCTTCAAATGACCCACATGCAGAAATAGTTTCGGAGGAAAGTGAGCTCACATCCATTGCATCAAGAGATTCGTCGTCTCCGTTTGAAAAATATGAATTGAATAATGTATCGAGTTCGTACTCTAAATTTCGTACAATGCGGCTGTCGATGGTTGTGGTGTCTCTCCAGGCATGGTTCTCACGTCGATTTTTAGTAGCAGCCTTTTTTTTGCGGAAGAAGAAGAGCTTGAATGGCTTATTTCCTGCATCGGGCGTTATTCGTCGCTGCTTCGGAGACTCTGGATCAGACTCGGCGGGAGGTTCTCGGCATCGACGAAACAACCCGCGCGAGGTGAATGGTTTACTCATGAGCCGACCAAGAAAAAGTTGCAGTGGTGCCTCTCTAGATAGAATAGTATGTAACCGTTCGCAAGCTGATTGCCGATAAGTGGGAAATTTGGTTGGGTGTATTGTTTGAGGACGGTTGGTTGAATGTATTGATGAGGTGATGCTGATGTTGTTTATTGAATCAGTATTTAGTATGGTATCGATGGCGATCACCATGGTGGTGATGGTGATGGTGATGATGTGATCCTGTTCATGCGGCTTGCCTCCGAAAATTATGAATCAACAAATTTTAAATTGTGCGTTGAATTTTGCTCTCTCGCTCCAATTGTGGAATTGATACACCAATTAAATTTGAATTTTTGTACTGAATCCTCTTTAGAGGTGTTCGCGTAGGGAGACGCTCTCTTTTCTCGAGCACTCTTTTTCTCTATCCATGTGCCTCCCGGCATCTCCACCATGCGGTGCATGACCACGACACCGACACGAAATCGATATCCAGTAAAGGTACACCTAGAGATACCATATCCAACCATGTGTCCTGCATCCGTTCGCCGTTCATCATCCCTACACACAAAACGTCCACCTCCTTCCGCCACACCGTCTCCGCAACCTCCGCCACTATCGTACCAACTAACAACTGGCCTTACATTGCCAATCCTAACGATAGGCGGATTCATGTCCTACAGCTAGAGAGACGACGAACAGAATGAAATGAACATACACATTTTGTTCTCCCTCGCCTTCGGTTTATCATTATGGATAGCGCCATCTCGCTCACTCTCAATCCGCCCCTCGTCTTTGCGCCATAGTAGGCGACCAATCGGGGTGACACCATCATCATCGTTTTGGAATTGGAGAGATGCGCATCACCGTCGAATACAACACAACAGAAGTCACCGGAACAAAAAATGCACATACCACAACATTGTTCTGCTGCCGACAATTCCGGAACCATCGTTGAAATCAACAATTTACATCTCCATATACATATTTATTACCAACATGTCATATCTCCTCCGAAGATCTCACATACGCCAAATGCCCAAGCGAAAATTATTGCAAATACGTCTTACTCGAGAAGCCGGAGTTAGTATGCACCTCTACATCACCAACATTATTATATGGCAACTGTTCGTCACCATCCTCTTTCCATCATTAGAGCTCGTATCGCGCATATTTGGATATGTCTCTTATTACTACTTCTACCCCAACGCAAGTGGTTTTGGAATCATCTTGGAACCACTCTCGGCACAGTCGCTTTCCATGTCGGAACGAGCTAAGCATCAAATCCGATGCGATTGGCATAGATTTTCTGTGAATGTAGGGGCAATTGGGAGAGATGGGTATCGTCATCCACCGAGTGTATCCAAGCATGCTCCTCATATAGATATTCCAAGGAAGGGTTTGAAGCACTGGCCATGGCGACGAAAAATGAATGTTCAGAGAGGGATAAAAGATCGATGATGACGAGTGGTAGATAATGTTGGTGTGCCATGATTTTGACTTCGCTACAGAGAGGGAGCCTCCCATTGATATTCGTGCATTTACCCCAACAACTCATGTACTGATCAGACCTGGGCAAATATTGAGCAAACAATGAATGCGAAGGCCTTGAAAAGTAATCAATGCTGGTTGATATTTGGAGAGAATCGTGGTAGGTAGATTCTAAATGAGTTTTTCATTAGGAAGACCCTTACCTATTCAAGTCGAACAAGATGGGAACATAGCTGCTTTAAATTCATTATTTACTAATTGAAACAGAGTACTTCATTATTACTTGATAGCCATGATAATATTATCTTCGGAGAGAAGGGAAGGTTCAAACACAGCAATCATACTGATTCTACTCTAGAGATACCATATCGCATCGTAGAAGTCGACTCATGACACGTGGCAAATTTAGCCTCGACAAGCAGACTCGACTGCTCAATGCTTTCACGTGGCATGCGTTTTGGCGGGAGAGACGGCGCTACGTGGCGACGAATTACATGCGGAGAAATGGCGGGAAGTGCACTGTTAGGGTTGGACCTTGCTTGCTTGGACTTGGACAGGCTGGACACAATGAAAATGAATCCGCACCCTATCATCAACGTATCATCTAATAATTGACAATGAGCACCGACGAACCATCCCAATCATCCCGGCGGGCAAAGAATATCTTCGGCGACTGTGCCCTTGTTGAAATTATCCACCTACACGATTGCTTCCGCGGTGCCCTTACCAATCTCGAACATGATGTCTCCGAGTTATGTCGCGAAATCTCCGCTGCCAGTGATAATGTCGATGTAGACAATAATGCCGACAGCAAGAACAGCGACGGTGATGGCGCGGACAGTCGGATAAGCGATTTGGAGCGTCGAGTCGCTGGACGGTTCACCGTTATCTGGACGGTCTTTCGGGCACACTCGGCTGCGGAAGATGAGTTTATTTGGCCAGCGTTGAAGGCGAAGCAGGTGTCTGTGGAGGGCAAATGTGGCTGTGACTGTGCCTCGTCGTTGACATTGACACCTCAGAATAATAATTCAAGTGGAAATGCGCCAGGGAATGAATTGCAGGTTGGGGAGGATGTGGTGGTGGCGGCTGCAGCAGCGGGAGAGCAACCGGCGCGCGAACGTTCCCTCTCCATCAGCGTCCATCGCATTGAGCAAGAAGAGTACGAAGAAGATCATGCAGACGAGGAACGAATGTTTAACTCCATCGATGTCCTGTTGTCAAATCTTCGTGATGAACTCTCTAATCGTAGGAAAGCCGCATCAATACTGACTACTTCAGTCGAGGGGAAATCCGACGCAACATCGCTGAGGAATGTGGCACATCTGCTACTGAAGGGAACGAGGAATCTAATGCGGCATTTGATGAACCACCTTGACAAAGAAGAGACTCATTGCATGCCATTAGTTGCGCAATACTTGACGAAGACAGAGATCAATGATTTGGTGGGGAAAATCATGGGCAAGCGCAGCTCTGAGCTCATGTCACAAATATTGACAATGGCTGTTCAAAATCTACCCGAGGCAGATAGGGATGAAATGATCCGATACATGAAGCAAGCTATGGTGGGGACGTTCTTTGAGCGCTGGTTAAAAATGGGTGGGTGGATGGAAAAGGTGGCTGCCGAGTCAGAGGATATCGAGGATGGTGGTGGGAAACTGTCCCGGGGAGAAGAACCTCTACAGCTTGCGAGGGAGGCATCGGGCACGATAGCTACTACCACGGTGACAAATACAAGCAGTGACGCCAAAACGGCTGCAGTGTTCCCAGTGCAATCTGCTGCTGAGTTACATCCTAACTCGATCCAGTTGAATGCTCCTACGCTAGCTACTTCTGCATCGACACCCAATTACTCGGATGATGAGGCACCTGAAAACTATACGAGTGGGGCAGAGCTCGAGAAACTCATTCGAGCAATTGGCACTAATCCACACTTAGACCCGAAACAAAAAGCTTTGACAATTCAAGGTCTACGTGACTCTGTGTGGAAGAGCAATTGTCGATTGTCGAAACGGAAGAGGGAGGTGGGAGAAGTTGCATTGACTTCGGAGCAACCAACGGCACGAGTTCCGACGGCTGCCGCTACTGCTGCTGCGGCTGGCGCAGCAACGACCCAAATTATGGCAATTGCAGATAGCTCCCACTCTAATCACATGAGGTATGTGTTGTTACTCTGTAGTATGTCCGGATGCTTTGACCATCTCCCCACTCTAACACAGAACGTATTCAGGCAAAAATTTTCTGCATCCTCAGGTGTTGCAACCCGGTTCAAGCGTGAAACTCCCCCCTCCTCCTATTTCAAAAAGACAAGTGATAGTAGCGTGAAACTTGTGTGGAGCAGGTAATTCTTTGTCTACGGAGGAATTATTTTTTGCCTGAACCCTTCGCTCATTAACAAATTCCCTCGTCCTGTATCCTTACTGTCGTCTGTCGTCTAAGTAACCCCAATTCAACTCAGTTTCATCCAAATGACGGATCGGTACCCCTGTTTTCTGCATCAGAGCTTGCACCGACTTATCATGATGGTGGCATCAACCACGTACTTGGATGTCCGCACTATGCACGGTCATGTAAGATATTATTGTATCTTTGCATCTTTCTACTAATACCGACTCTCCAGCTCATACTACTCAACTTATTTTCGTACAGGTAAGCTTCGACACCCAGCATCAGGGCGTCTCTACACATGTCGGCTCTGTTGCGAGCAAACTCGTGAGATGGCGAACAAAGACAAAGACTCTCAATTGGACAGGTATGAAGTGAAGGAGATCTTGTGCATGAGATGCGGCGCATTGCAGCCCGCTGGTGATATATGTGTGAATCCTGAATGCCAATCCGCGAGGAAGCCCTTCGCGAGGTACCACTGCAACATTTGCAACTTCTATGACGACACATCAAACAAATCTATCTACCACTGCCCATTCTGCAATGTGTGTAGATCCGGTCAAGGCCTGGGCATCGATTACCGTCATTGCATGCGATGCAATGCATGTGTGTCGTTGAAAGACGATAATCATCACTGTATTCCACAACGGCTGCAAGGAAACTGCCCCATCTGTCATGATACCATGTTCGAAAGCACAGAGCCGCTTCGTGGGTTGAATTGTGGGCATGTCATGCACCTCAACTGTTATTTAATGTACATGCGAGGGTACCACTACACCTGTCCGCTTTGTAAGCGAAGTGCGGAAGATATGTCTGAATACTTCGCTCTCCTTGATTCTGCCGTGCGGATGCAACCCATGCCTCTAGCCTACGTTGGCACTACGAGCAATATTTATTGCCAAGATTGTTATAAGATGGGCAACGTCATGTATCACTTTGTTGGTCTGAAATGCGAACACTGTGGAAGTTACAACACAAGAGAGCTGCAAAGGGTGGATGCCTCGGTTGATATCAATATCATTGGAGGGATGTGGCAAGGAAACTGAGCCACCACAAGGTTTGAATCACTCTATATGTTCAGCCGATATCTTGTTGTGTTATTGGAATAACTAGTGGATAGCGTGCTTTCTATTGTATTGAATTAGTTTCCTCTTAAAGGTCCTTGGCCCATTGTTCCAAGGCATTTATCTTCACAGCCTTTTGCTCTCCCAAAGACATATCCTTCACAGTCACCTCTCCATTTTCATATTCATCACTGGCCACAATAACAACATACTTTGCCTCAATTCTACTAGCATACTTGAACGCCCACTTCGCCTTCTTCTCCTCCAAAATGAGATCCACCGTCTGCCCCTCAGAACGGAGCTTCGAGGCAACCTCGACTGCCACACCGTACAGATCATCGCTCATGGCAAATACCACCGTGTCGAATCCACTCCCCTCAAAAGATGGGAGTATATTACGTTCCTTCAGGAGCTCAACAATGACGGCATCGCCGAAACCAAATCCCACTGCAGGCGTAGGATCACCCCCAAACGTTTCAAGAAGTTTGTCGTACCGTCCACCCCCGGCAATGGCACGAAGAACGCCCTTTCTATCGAATGCTTCAAATACCACACCGGTATAGTAGGCAAGTCCACGAACTACCGATGCATCAAACAGGATCCAATCTTCAATTCCGTATGATTTGCATAGTGTAAACAATTGAGACAGTTGTTGGATCGCTTGCGAGTCTGGTGGGAGGACGGCACTAATCGATTCAATCGATTTTTTGGTCAGCACCGATGTAAGCTTTTCAATAGTCGACTTCTCTAGACCAAGCTCCTCCAATTCTCCTTGTATAGCATCTAATGGCACCTTTTCGAGTTTGTCCACCAATACACACGTGGCCGCAAACTTTTCCTGTGGCACACCCAATTCAATCAATACCTCGGCAATCACCCCTCGTGAATTCACCTTAATTCCCACGTCGTCACTAGATAATCCCACATTCTTAAAAAATGATACCATGGCACTTAATAATTCCGCCTCGGCCTGAATACCATCTACACCCCAAATATCCATATTCCACTGATAGTGCTCTCGTCTTCGTCCACGTGTCATACGTTCATATCTCCAACATTGAGGTATGCTAAACCACTTTAACGGTAAACTCAACCCACCTTTCTTGGCCATTACCATACGTGCCAAACTGGGTGTCATCTCGGGACGCAATGCCACATTCCGATCGCCTTTATCGACAAAGTTGTACAGTTGTTGTGTCACCTCCTCACCCGCCTTGCGGGTGTATAAACTTTCCGATTCAAGGACGGGGGCATCATATTCAGAAAATCCATAGAGGGATGCCACCGATCGCCATTGAGAAAACAGCCACGATCGAAGGCGCATGTCGGGAGGGTAGAAGTCACGTGTACCTTTTGGGGGATTCGTATCGAGGAGGAATGCAGCTTGGGCATTATTTCCAGTAGTTGTTTTAGACAGAAGATCTTTGTCGGTGACGGCTGCGGAACTTCGACCACCACCTCCACCTCCTTCAGTTTTGGCAGATAGGATGATCGAGGAGGTGAATGTTCTTCGACTCGTTGCGGTTGTTGTTGCGTATGGGGCGACGAGTTGAAATGCAGAGACAACCAGTCGCCGCTGGAGAATGGCTGATGTGCAAATCATGACCATGTAGGATGTCCTCATTGTTTTTGAACAGCTCGAGTATTATTATTTGGTCAGTGTTTCAGTGGGGCGAGAAGATGGATACGATTTATGGTTTTGTAGTTTGTAGATATGGTATATTTTTGTGGCTATGGTGGTGCATTTTGCATTTCGGACACCATGGTTCAGCACGAGAGGAAGAATGATGTGCGGTGCGTCTGTTTGTGCGGTTACGATGACGATGACGATGACTGAGTCAGTCTTTATATGTCGCACGTGTGTCAGTGACAACGCAGGCCAGACCTTGAATTTCGGCTACATACGAGGGAATCAGTATTAACAAAAGATTTGCCTCCTTGTATCTTCCACTTGGAGCTCAAGAAGAAAGATTTTCCTTCAGTTCGAATGAAGCGAAGACATCACGTGCTCACACTCCAATTTCCAATAATTCATCCTTCGTCATAATCATAACTCCATTCCGCTCCGCCACCAAAGGTCCCAACCATGGTTCGATTCATTCCGTTCTTCGTAGCGGCTGCCTTCTTGGCAGCTTCTACTGAGGCATTTGCGCCCGCTGCATCTCAAGTTCGCACCCAGCGGTTCACATTTACAGAGAACAATCATGTCCAACAAATTGCGTCACCCTACTACACCACCGCCACTCCCACCTCCACATCCCTCGCCGACATGCTCACCCAAACCGAACTTCCCGAAAAGATCTACCTCCCCGAGGACAAGGAAAGCGCCAAGGTCCTAGGTGGACTCAAAATTGGCACACGCAAACTCACCGTCATTACCGGTGCTTCCTCCGGCCTTGGTCTCAATTGCGCCGCCGCCCTCTCCAAAACTGGTCGACATTTCGTTGTTATGGCCTGTCGCGATGTTGAGAAAGGCAAGGCAGTCGCCAAGGAGATGAACATGCCCGACAATTCCTATGTGGTAATGAAATTGGAATTGGGTTCTCTTCAATCGGTACGAGACTTTGTGTTCAATCTTAAGGCATTCAAGAGTGCCCGTCCAGTAAACAACTTGATCTGTAATGCGGCGGTATACAAGCCAACGGACCCTGAACCTGCCTGGACGGATGATGGATTTGAGCAAAGTATGGGAATTAATCATTTTGGACATTTTTTGTTGGCGAATTTGTTGGTTGATGATATGGCCAAGTCGAAAGATGCTCGGCTTTGCATTGTGGGTAGTATTACAGGAAATACCAACACTGTGGGTGAGTAGTTCAGAGACTGGCTACACACAACTTGTCTGCATACACAGAGTTTTGCTGACATTGCTTTTCTCTTGATTGTTTCATCAGGTGGTGGACTTGTCTACCCCCAAGCCGACCTTGGAAATTTGCAGGGTTTCGAGAAGGGAGCTAAGAGACCAATCGCCATGGCAGATGGCAAGCCCTTCTTTGGAGCCAAGGCCTACAAAGATGCTAAAGTTTGCAACATGATGACAGTCTCGGAGTTGCACCGTAGATATCATGAGAGTACCGGCATTTCATTTAGCAGCATGTACCCTGGTTGCATCGCAGAGACTGCTTTATTCAGAGAGAAGAGGCCATGGTTCCGCAAGGTAAGTTATCGTTTATCGTTTTGCGAAATCACATCCTTTTGGTTCATTGCTGACATTCTCTTCAAACTTCATAACTTCATATTCGTATAGGCATTCCCCTGGTTCATGAAATATGTCACTGGAGGATATGTTGGTATGGAAGAAGCAGGACAACGCCTAGCCCAAGTAGTCGATGATCCTCAGTGTGCTAAATCGGATGTTTACTGGTCCTGGAACGGAGGCGCGCAGACTGTTGGACGATGGGCCGAGGATGGAAAGCCCCGGGGTGCTGGAGGATCTGGTGGTGAAATCTTTGAGAACGCTCAATCGGATGCCGTAAGGGATCGTAAGACTGCGATGAAGATGTGGGATTTGAGCGTCAAGGCATGTGGAATGAAGGATAGTGATTTACCAAAAGCCAAAATGAGTCCTTAAACTTGCAATGATGAATTCAGACGGAGGAGATCAACGAACAAGGCCAGTGAAAGATTGAGGACATCCGATGGAGAACGAAGTGTCATCATTATTTAAGGTTATAGCATTAGCATGCGAACGTTTCATTTAGAAGATCTTTCTCTTATTGCTATGATTAATGCATTTTGAGGTGTCACATCACGTGGAACATAATGGAGTAATCGCACATGGAATGTTCCACCACTATGATTATCAGTAAGCAGGGTATTTCTCATGTATTCACACCTGCCGTGGTCTATCAACCTTTGACACGCTCTCCCTAGCCCTTTGCTTCCACAGGCCAGTCCTAAGTCACCCACAACTGCAAAAATGTTTGAACCTCTTCCCCTACCATCATCATTGTCTGGGACGATATTATTATGATCATCCTCAGATTGACTGTTATCTGTACCAAGAGAATCTGCGTTTGGAATTTGCCTCTCGTCCAAAACCGAGGCTGAGGCCCATCGTCTCATTAGATGGAACTGTTTCTCTCCAAAAGAAGTCAATCCACCAGTTTTGCTGCAGAACAAACTCAACAAGCAATTTCGTCCAACGTAATCATTCCAATTACATAAACCGTGACAGCAAGTCGCGAAGACACATCCATCGATCGAAGCGAGGTTCCGGAGAGACTTTAACGCTAGATCCGTTCCTGCACCGCAAAGGTGTTTTGCAATAACCACAGTCTTCGAAGAGTGTTCAGGTCGTCGATGAGTATCGAGAGCTTTTCGTATGTCCACGTGAGCTAAATCACATCGAACCCTGGTGACATCGACAAGATCAAGCCTGAGGCAATCATCATTCGAATGTTTCCCTTCAGACATGCGAATTCTTGTCTCAGCCTTTCCGCGAGTACCGGAACGTTCAACGAGACACAGCTGAACTTTCGAATTGTCTCTCGCCAATGAGGCTCCCATTGCTCCAGCAACGACAAGACCGGTCATACCACGCCCTGCACCCATTTCAATGACCAAACGTTTCTCCTCAGACTCGGCATTCTTCACTGAAATCAAGCCCTCACATCGCATGTGTCCTAATATGCTTGCAATTTGGCGTAGGTGGCGAGGTCCACCAGCTCTGATTCGATGATCGGATATTGCACGTGACAATCGTCCACTAACCGCTGCTGTACCGTCCACAGCTGGCATGCAAGACGTTGCATCGCAAGAAGTCCCCTCCTCTACCCCAGAAAGATCAGATTCCGGAAGCGCATCATATATTTCACTCTCTGTAATATTTTGTAGTTGCTCATTGGATAATGTGCAGTCATCGCCCCTATCGTTTAACATTCCAATGTCATCTCCATGTGTTGCAAGAAAGAGGTGACTAAATACACGAAGCACTGCATACGCCAATTCCTTTGCCTCTCCTGAATCAGCCATCTTGCTTTCATTAACAGTTCCCATACCTCCACATCCTCCCAAATTAATACCTTCTGAATAGTATTCTTTCCCGGCCACCTCTTGCTTCCGTTTTGCAGCAGGACAAACCAAGATATGCTTCGATATCGAACCTTCAAATACTGAATGAGAACGATCGATTGGACAAGGAACTCGTTTTCCTCGATTCTTTTTGTTATATGCGTCCTCATTGTTATTTGAATGGTTGTTTATCCGCGGTATTTTCCTCGTATGCTCATCATTATCCTCCTCCTTATCAGCATTGTCATCGGCACATACTGGAGGCTGCCCATGATGACTATTTGATAGCCACTCTTCCATTAGATGTGAATGATTTCCACAATATCTCGGTTGATTTTGAGTCAAACAGTTTACAGAGATAGGAATTGGCCTCTGGCGGCAATATCGTCGCTTGGGTAGATTGTAGGCATGGCATCGATCCCAATTTAGTGGTAGAGGGGGTATTGCATCTTTGTCGGCTTCACTGATTTTATTATTAACTTTGCTCATGGCGGAGACGCATGGAATTCAATCTGAGGATGAGAGGAGGACGATGGCTTGCTGTTCTAGATAGGGCTGATACGACGACCTATGGTACAATCTCCTTGAACACCGTCCAACTCGACTGCGGCAGCGGCAGGGGCGGAAATGTCGTCATGGTTGACAACATCATGGGCGTAGATGGTCTTCTGTGGTGGTGTTGAATTTGGATTCGGATCCATCCACACGTAGGAATCAGTATCTCGATAGTCTGCATGTGATGACGCCTGAATGACTTCATCATCATCGACACCAACAGTACCAACAAGACAAGCAAGCGGAAGTAGTGAAATCCACCGGCACCGGAATTGGATAGGAGTAGTAGAATCATGATGCTAATGCTATCCACCTGCGCTACATCCTTGGCGAGGGCCTCAACTCGGGGTAGGCACCCAACAGCAGCCGCCGTCCAAGTAGCCCGTCGAGCGATGGGCACTCCCAAGCTAGGAGAAGCGCATGCCGCTTCCCACGCGTGGAAGAAGAGTTGCTACAGCGGTATTGACTACACAATTGGTGACGAGAACACAGTGTACGAGGGTGAGGAATCATACAAATAATGTCAGTAAATCAACATATTGTTGCGTACTTCATCTTGCTCATCATTTTTCTTTCGGCAGCTGTGGAAAAGCTGGCTGCGTATAATGTTGGTTGCCTCGTTACTACGGATGCGAATGGTAAGGAATCACCGTGTCACGTCAAAGAATTATTGCACTGGAAACCATCTGAAGTCTTCGTGAAATTCTTTGCACCATATTCGCCAGGCAATCTTTCGGGTGTAATAAGCGAGCGCGATTATGTGATGAAAATTGCATTGTTGGGGAAAACTGTGAGCACTTAGTTGCACAACTCATATCATTCGGTTGTCTTCATGCTTTTAGGTATGTTGACGTCATTCTTGGTTTCCCTCTGAACGTGATGCATTTAACAGGGGAGAACAACGAAAGTAAAAGAGATTTCAACCAAGGCTGCTAATTTGATCACTGCCTCCCCAGATGACACAGTCGACTCTTGCATGGCAAAAATGCTCAGCAGAGACATTCGCCATTTGCCGCTGGTAGATGATAAGGGTAAAGTCGTCGGCATCATCTCGATAAAGGATCTAATTAAATCCTCACTGGAAGAAAAGGAACATACAATTCACTCGCTTGCTAGTTTTGCTGTCGGGGAGGGAGGGCATTTCGTAATGTAAGGGGATTACCAATCTGCTTTGAGTAGTTTGGGTGGAGGCAACAATTTTGGTCGTTATTTGCATAAGGGGCCGAGCCGAAGCCATACCACCTATTTAGGTACTGTTTGGAAGCATCAGGATATCTTCTTATTCGCATGCCGTGCCGATCTCTGTGACGCGTCCTCTTATCATGCTCAGTATAGATAGTTCTGAGTACATTCAATATCTAGAGCCAAAATTGTACTGATCATAATTCGCGACAAAAGACCTTTCCAGTTTCATTATCCCTTGTTATGACAAACGCTGGAACATCCAGAGATGCATTGCTCACTGTTGCAGTCTTTGCCCATGTACTAACAAATCCAGCAAGTCCGGCGGCTTTGTATTCAGGTCCAAATTTTCCAGTTTTCAACGAGTACGTCACAGAACAAGTTGGACATGCAACACGAGGCTCCGGCCCCCAAACCTCTGCATCCATGAGCAGCTTCCCTCTGTATAGATCAAATGCACATCGGGGGCATCGCCCATCAACTGCCAAATATTTCCCGTTCACATTGGCACAAGCTATTGTTCTACCCTCACCAAACTCCCACCCACGTATTTTCCCTAGTGATATAAGATGTATTCAAATATGCTTCTGTTGGGTTCACCATGCTATCAGGAATAAAGAATAAAAATAAAATATATAGTGCTCTTACCATTTTCTGGCAATGTTACTCCTGTAATTTCCTGACCGCGACCGCTATTGACGCCCTTCACCTTTACGCCAGGCGCATCATCTAAACTTCGTCCTGATAGTGATAGCACCAATGATCAATGATGAGAAGATCGTAAACTGTTGAATCTAAATTGGTCGGAGCCATGACTATGGACTAAACTACAACTCACTCAAATTGCCGCCCTTCCCACGACGACTGCCCATCATTGTGAGCGTGAATGCTGACGGGATGGTTCCCGGTCGACGTGCCAAAGCCGACGGGATATTATTCACAAATATCGCAACAACTACTACTATGCATGCTGAGAGAGACCGCATTTGGATGTACCGATTGGGGTTAGTGGCGGATAGCCTCATTCCTGAATTATCGTTGCTGCTG
>JALLBK010000461.1:0-20327 GCA_036940085.1 Discostella pseudostelligera | reverse complement strand
AATTCATCAATGATGCTCCCGCCAAATCGTCAAATCCACGTACTCTTCCACGTGGCAGCCAACGAATTCTATCGCCATGTATTCGCCAATGGAACAAATGATATGCTGCGCTGTAATCGTCTCCATCGTCGTCGTCTTTTATTACCTTTTTCATCCTGTGTCGTCGTCACCATCGTCATCGTATTATCTCATCCCGTGTTGTGTCTGGACGTCTCCTTTCTACTCCTCCTATGACGTCATCGATCTGCCTACACGTGGCGCCTGGATCACCGCACAACGAGCGAAGCGCAACACAACCAACACGTGCACCATCGCCTACCATCGCCATCGCCTGGATCGCTGCTGCCGCCGCCGCCGCCGCCACTGCAACTCACATCCGTAGCTGTGTGTAGCCGTAGCATCCATTGAATATTGAATCACCAAACCTAGCAGAACCATGGCCGCTGACACTGCCGCCGAGGGCTCCGCCGCTCTCCAGGATGAACTCGATGCCATCAACGCCAAAATCACCAAGCACGGCTCACTCGTCCGCGAGCTCAAAAAGGCCTCCGCCAACGCCGATGAAATCGCATCTGCCGTCGAGGCACTCAAACTACTCAAAATCGACGCCGAATCTATCCGCAAAAAGAAGGAGGAGCTCGACCCAACTGCTCAGTTCAACCGCAGATCGTTTGACGAGTTGATATTACGCAAGATGTTCATCGTACCCAGCTTTGAGATCCATGGCGGTGTCAAGGGTTTGTTTGATTTGGGTCCTCCGGCATGTGCGCTCAAGGCAGCCATGGTCGACGTATGGCGAAAACACTTTATCCTGGCCGAGTCAATGCTCGAGATGGAATGCACCTGTCTTACGCCCGAGGTGGTACTCAAAACATCGGGACATGTCGATCGATTCACTGATCTCATGGTCAAAGATCCAGTGAGCGGGGAATGCTTCCGCGCGGATAAATTGTTGGAGGATGCGATTGATGAATTAATCGAGGCGAATCCTGACATGCCCACGCCTGAGAGAGAAGGACATTTGCGTATTCAAATCCAAGCGGATGCATTCTCGCCATCCGAATTGGATGAGCAGTTGGTGAAGTATGGATGTAAGGCACCTAGTGGTGAAGCATACGGTCCATCCTTCCCGTTTAATCTCATGTTCAAGACGAGCATTGGACCGGAGGGTACAGCGGTGGGGTATTTGCGTCCCGAGACGGCTCAGGGGTTGTTTGTAAACTTTAGGAGGTTACTTGATGCAAACGCGCAGAAGATGCCGTTCGCGGCTGCTCAGATCGGTCTTGGTTTTAGGAACGGTGAGTTGTCAACAATTGAATGTATTATCATTATTATGTTGACTGTGATATAGTTTCAGCTACGGTTCACATAAACTCGCCATCTCAATCATTCATACAACTACATTTTTTTCAAAGAAATTGCACCTCGATCTGGCCTCCTTCGCGTCCGTGAATTCTGCATGGGTGAAATCGAACACTTTGTCAATCCCGCTGATAAGTCTCATCCCAACTTCTCCTCCGTCGCATCCAAGGAACTCGTTCTATTCGGTCGTGATGATCAGCTTGGATCGGGTAAAACCAAACTCATAACTGTTGGCGACGCCGTGGCATCCGGTTTGGTGAACAATGAAACTCTTGCGTACTTTATGGCCCGGACACAATTGTTCATGGAGAGGATCGGTATGGATCCGGCTCGGTTGCGCTTTCGTCAGCATTTAACTACCGAAATGGCTCATTATGCATGCGATTGTTGGGATCTTGAAATTCAGAGTTCGTATGGATGGGTGGAATGTGTGGGTCATGCCGATCGGGCATGCTATGATTTGGATGTGCATAGTAAGGCTACCAAAACGCCGATGGTTGCTACGCTCAAGTTGGACGAACCGAAAGAAATTGAGATTGCCAAGCTCAAGCTTGACAGGAAGGCTTTGGGGAAGACATTCAAGACTGATCAGCGCGTGGTTGCGAATGCGTTGGAGGCATTGGCGGAGAATTGGGCCGACTTTGAACCAATTGCTACTGCGTTAGAGACGGAAGGAAAGGCAACCGTCGACGGATTCGAAGTTACCAATGAAATGGTCACTTGGACAAAAGCGGTTAAGTCAGTTCACGAGATCAAATTTACTCCCTCTGTGATTGAGCCATCCTTTGGAATGGGTAGAATTTTATACTCGTTGCTTGAACACTGTTTCTATCAGCGCAATGCCGATGAACAACGATGCGTGATGAAGTTCAAGCCTGCAGTTGCTCCACAGAAATGCGCTGTCTTGCCAATTAGTAGTGGAGAGGAGGTCAATGCTGTCGTGAGTTCTTGTCATCGCATCAATAATTGTGGACCTTTTCTTTTTGTGTTCTCACATTAATTGTTCTTCGTAACCCCAGGTCGATGAGATTGCAGCCGAGTTGATGGAGAGCGATTTGGCAACGCGTGTGGACAAGTCGACTGCATCACTTGGAAGGAGATATGCAAGATCAGATGAAGTCGGTGTACCATTTGCAGTAACCGTTGACTTTGATACTCTCACCGACGGTACGGTGACCCTTCGAGAGCGTGACTCCACAGTTCAGATTCGTCTTCCAAAGTCCGATGTGACCCGAGTTGTGTTTGACTTTGTTCACGGGCGATTTTCTTGGGAGGAGGCGACCGCTAAGTACCCTGTTGTTCAAGTCAAGGAGGAGGATTAGAATTCATGTCGATAATTTAACGTGTTTGTCTTTCATTAGGCGGAAATAAAATTGGTACGCTAGAGATGAAAGAGGATGCACAACCCTCTACTAACTTCTACTGATGCCCAAATTGTCCCATTACTGAAGACACATTACAACTCATCCTTCAAATCCAGATCTCTCCACGCGTTTGGGAAGATCTCATCAGGAAAGTTAATTGTATGCCGGAAAGAGCTAGGCTCATGCTGAGGATTGGTGTACGGCTTGTCGACATACCGAATAGCGTCATGAGGAACATTCTTCACATAAAATCCCGACCCCTTGTCCTCGGCGTGCGGCTGAACAACATACTTGTACCCAGATTGTTCATCGCCCGATCGACCAATGATATCACAGCCCATCAACGTAATGCTGCGAACCGCAATATCTGTCTTCAGACGTGTCTCGCCTTTTACAGAATGTGGAATCCATGGATAGACTTTAGTCCTCGAGCCATCCTTGTTTCGGATTCGTTCAATTTTCTCGTCGTCGTACAATAGATGGCATTTGAGTTTGACATAACTGCCAGCATCTGCCTCGTTGCCATCAACGGGGAACGGTTGAGGAGGCTTATCCGTGCTATGATAAATTTCGTTGAGCGTCATGGCAGATTTGGAAAACGCTGCATTCTTGGTAACCTTCTTCCATTTCGATACATGATCTTTCCACGCAGTTTCCCAATCATCGCCGTAATCGAGTAAAATCTCTTCGCCCTTATTGATGGGACGGGTAGCAACAAGTTCAATAATCATGTCAATAGGGCCGAACTGCCCCAAATTCTCGAGACGAGTTTCTCGAGCGTCCTTGACATGACTCCATTCCTTTGTGCTCCAAATCATCTTGACATTTGCGTTGTTCTTGCCACCATGGTTAATGTAATTAGTAACTGCTCCAGCGGGGTAAAAAAGTGCCGACGATTGAGGATGTTCGAGCATGTAGTTGTAAACCAGTTGGTACGTCGTCTCTGTCTCTCCCATCTCTTTGTCGGGTGGTATGGTCAGTGCCGATTTGCCCTGAAGGAGCGGTACCAATGGTAAAGCACCGACCACCTCCCCCCGTTTCATACTTCGTGCGGCAAATGCTCCACGTCCGGCATGTTCAATAGTACTAACTCCCACCTCGAGATTATCCTGACAATACCCATTGGTCTTTAACCAATCAACATCTCGGACCACTTCTGGATTATTATACAATGCCGAACCACCTTGATCAATAATTTCTTGCAAGCCCTCATAGGACTCGGGAAGGAGTGCCCTGGCCGCCGGGGCGCGTTTCTCAGCCACCAATTCTAACACATCCTCTTTAATAAATTCATACACCTCCTCAGATGCCTTCTCCCCAATTCGTTCGGCATGCTTATTAAAGAACTCAACCATTTTTTTCATCCCCTCATCCATCTTGCGATAATCATCCATATTGGGGATAGTGGGATCATGATGCTTGCTATATTCGGCGCCAAAATCTAGAAATATTTCCATACCGGGCACTACAGTATCCACAGCCAATACTGTCAAATTGTGATAGGTACTAAAAGCACCCCGTCCTGGCGAAGTCAACTCATCATACTTAGTGAGCAAGTCCGTATCCGTCCGCAGTAGTACCGATGGCTGATAAATAACTGCATTCGTCAAGCCGACATGCCCCGTACTACTAAAGGCAGGTCCACCCACGGCCGATATCGACTCGTCACCCTCGTTCTTACCCCCCGTCGAGTCGGCAGACCAACATGTACCCAAAAATAGTTCCAGCTTATCATTGAGGACATCTTCATCGTTGTCGTTCTTGATAGAATTGTAATGACGAATATCCACAAAATGAACCACACTGTCGGGGACACCAATGATATCATTGCGTTGATAGGCTCGACCGGCAAATGTCCCAAGAGCATGGTCGGTGGATGATTCGGCGAGGTAGACTCCGCACTGCTGATTCTCATCATCACCGGCCGATGACGATGATTTCTGTCGCCAGGCCTGTGCGTAGGGCAGATGACTAGCCGCCTGGGCAGCAAGGAGGGTGATGATGGATAATAATGATGGTCTTGACATTTTGATATTGGTAATAATATGAAATCTTGTCATCACCATCAGCATCCACCCCGCGCGCCCATCGATACGAATCGTCGTCGCCAAGCCGACCTTTTGCCAGCCAGAGACCTTGACAATTGTTTGCTTTTACATACAAGCCCGCAGCCTCGATTATTGCTGCGAACTCTCGTTATGTCGGAATGTTGTTGTAGCGACCATGTTGTGTGACGTCATGTTGACATGGGGATGATGTGATCGTGATTTTGGTTTGGCGAGATCTTCAACAGGGCTTGGTGTGCAGAACATCGCGAAAGCGCGGGAAATGGATCTTGTGCTTGGATCTTTCGGCTTCGAATCGAGTTCGGACCCCAAAGAAAGGAACGTCTCATGATGTCTTCCGATTCAATCTCAACGCATGCATGACCGAGTCGCATTGGATTTGGATTTGATTGACGGACAATCTGAGCATCAATATCGTCGTCGTCATTGTCCCATACGATACTGGTTGTTGACATCCCGCCCCTCCTCCCTCCATACTAATAACCATGGCACGCAATCCGGTTTTCGCAATCATTTGGCTTGTCCTACTCTTCTTCCTGGCATGGCCGATCGCTGCGGCTTGTGCAGGGGTAAGTAGTAGTGTCATGTCATATCACTTCTTATGCCCGGTCTCGTGTCCGTCTAACCTCAGCTCGATTGGTCCATCATCTCTACGTATCGTCCTTTTCCTTTTTCGTCGCTGACATCTTAACTTCCCTCTCTCCGGGTATTTATTCAGCTATGGATCATTCTTCAGGTAAGTCTTCACAAGACCATGTTGTTTAAACGAACCAATCCATCTCTTTTTTCTCTCACTCTCAATTGCCACCCCTTCTNTTCACAAGACCATGTTGTTTAAACGAACCAATCCATCTCTTTTTTCTCTCACTCTCAATTGCCACCCCTTCTCCCATCACACACCCGCCTGCCGCCGGTCGCCGTCATCATCATCAGCCATTTGAAGCATGCTTCCACTTCATCAAGGACATTACCAACTTTTTGGAAAAGCTTATTACATGGCCTCGTGATTGTGGACGGGCAATTGGTGACTGTTCCACTCGTTGTCCTACACCGTTCTAAAATGATGCGGGGGCGGGATATTTGTGTGTTTTAGTTTCATACAACAACATGGCTCCTGTTTCGGCGGATACTTCGCTTTGACAATGAATTGTTCGGCAATATGGGAAACCGCCAATCACCGCAACTCTGGATGATCGCGTGCACATCCATGGCGGCAAAACATTTGAACAATATCCTGGATTGTAGCTGATGCAGTCACTTGAACTTGAGGACATGACCATGGTGTTTCGATGTGTATTATTACTTTATTTAGGGTAGATCGGCGACCTCAGAATCATTAACCGAGACGAATACGCTGATACTTGCGCATGATCATTCTTCAAATCTTGTGAATGTAGTTAGCTCACCGCTGTTTTTTCTTAATTTAAGTGCATGTGGACCAGAGTGACTGCATTCCACTTCCTGCTTCATCTCGCCCGTTGACGAATTGACGATGTTCATCTCTTCACTACTACGCATCTGGTCGCTTGAATTTATTCCCTCCTCTCCCTCTCCACTTATTCTTTTCCTTTTTATTTTGTTCTTTCCTCTCCGAAGCGGATTGGTATATGTCTTTTAAGCTCATGGTCCTCAATACCTCCATTCGTTCGCCTGGTGAGAGATGCAAAAATGGATCCTCGGGACCGTCCCACGCTGCATCTTCTTTGGTTGTTCCATCGTCATCAATGTCCAGTTCACCAATGTTGACAGCTTTTAACCCTGGGGTAGCTTTCTTTGACTTATCCGTTGCATTTGTATATGCAGTCAGCAATCGTTGCCGAAGACGAAGCGGCGACTGTATCGACGATATCCACGATGCTGTTTGTGCAATCAACCTCAGCTACAGCATGATGTGATAAACGCAATACCCAAGTGAGCGCAGTTTCTATCATACTAACCAAAATCAATTTCAAATTTGGTAGGCTTACCTTGCGTTTGGTTACTCCTGTTGTCCATACGTCACTTTTTGTGTAGACGTGCAAAGGACCGTCGAGGCCCGCCCCCGTCGTGCAAATACACAGATCGGTATCAAGATACAACACTTGTACTTCCAATGGTTGTCCCTGCTTTGTACTTTTGAAGTCATACCTACTACTGCTCTTCACACAAAGCCCAAAGATCGTTGATTCGCTCTCGGTCATATCAAGATCAAGCGCAGTCCGTGTTAATCCATACACATCGTATCGTTGACTAATCTGATACAGCCCTCCCAAGACCCTGGTTGTATCAATGATGTGAGCATTCTCATCACCCTCTAAATTTTCCAAGTGTATCTGTCGCTTCGAGGAACGAAATGGATTTTCAGTTTTCCCAGACCGAAACCGCCACGGACCACCTCGGACTGTCATAGCATTGTTTGTTGCTTCTTTTTTCTTCGCCGTCGTATCATCACCACCACCAGTACGTGCATCTGCTCGTTTGGTCTTACTCAAGAGAAACCGTGATGTATCAAGTATAGTAGATGCCGAATTTGTTGCAAAAGCAAAGGACCACTCCCCATCGAGTAGATTGGAATCTGTTGTTGTGGAAACAGGATTTGCCTTCACGGTATTATTTGTCAGAGAGTGGCATTAGAGACATGAACGAGGAAGTCTGTAGTAGCAACAGAATGAACAACCGGATGAAACAAACCTGCACTAAAGCCGAAAGACGCTCTTCAATCAAATCATCTCTATCCCTTCTCCACCTCGGTGCTAGAACTCCATCACTGTACTGTCTACCATCCCCTAGCAAAACAAGTAGCTCCTGCTTACACCCTCTCACAGATTCCTGAACGAGGTTTCGTTTTAATGCATTAACGTCGTAGGTAAATCCAGAATTTCCACCAATGCCAACGTCGGCCTTTCCCTGGATAAAGTGCGATGGTACCTTTGTATTGGTTTCTTCTAGAGCCCTTTCTTCTACGAGCGTTTTGTCGATGTCCAGTTCATCCATGAATGCGTCAAAGTCGCCAGCATCGGTGGCAGAAAAAGATAATTGAAATGGTCTATGTTTGATGGCATGAGTATACCGCACAAAGGGAATGTCCCGCACATTGAATTTTGTCTCGGGCAATGTAGTTCGACACAATTGATACGGTCCAAGCGCTCGCGGCCGCAGCGTCGCTCGGGGACTCTGTAGCTGTAGCGACAGCGCAGACGTCGCCAACAATGGCACTACTGCTACTGCCAATCTATGCAGCCAATTGCGGATAGCCATTGTGGATCGTCAATAGCAGCCTACCACCTCTCCCTATCAGCGGTGGTCGTCGGTCGTCGCCGCCCGCCGTCCGCCGTCGTCGACTATTTGTTGGGTACACCGTCTCTCCCGCCAAATCTTTGACTTGTCTTCCCGCCAACTTTTCCTCCTTCCTTCACCTCCACCGCACAAAAATCACTACCACCACCATTCACAATCGAGCCTCCATAGCTCTCCTTAACTCCACAACCCCATCAATCATTGAGTTTGACATTCACGGACTAATACGTCGTAATTTATTGACATTTCTCCATTCTGAAAATGAGCAGTAGCCACAGGGAGCACAAGAAGTCGAAACGCCGGCATCACCGCCGCCGAGACGACGATGATGACGATAACATCGTTCGCGGGTCCGGCGTCGACTACTCGAAAGTTGCCGACCGTCATGTCGATGATGATCGCTTCGAAAAACACAAACAGGCAGGCTCTTCGTTTACTAATCCTTCCTCGGCAATTGATGCTGTCAATGCGGCATCGGCTTCTGTAGGCGCCACAACCACTTCAGCGACGGCGGCGGCAGCAACACAACCAAAAGTATCCAGTCAAATGGCCGCGGTCATGAGAATCATGGCGGGGAAGGAAGAACGAACCATTGCAGAGAAACTTGCCGATTCAAATCGTCCAACATGGGAACAATACAAGAAGGATAACGAGGATAAACTCGATATTGCCGGTGTCGATCAAAAGAAGATGGAGGCATATCGGAAGGAGTTGGATGAACAGCGCGAGAAGCTACTGAACAAGGGTACGAATCATCAACGGGAGGGAAAACGGGAGGATAAGAAATCCAAGAAGAAGAAAAAGAGGAAGCATCATCGACGACATGATGATGATGACGATGAAGATGGTTACAGCAGCAGTGATAGCTACTCTGACAGTTACAGCAGTGATGACGACGATGATCGACGTAGTCGCAAGCGAAAGAAGCATCATAAGAAAAAGAGTAGCAAACATCATCATCACGATCGGAAGAAGAGCAAGCGGCGACATGATGATGATTCAGACAGCTATAGTAGTGAGGATGATAGTCGAAGGAAAGACTCGTCATCGAAGAAGGTGAAGGATAAACGAAAAAAGAAGAGTAGGGATGGGAAAGGTGACGATGATGGAAGCAGCAGTGGAGATAGCTATAGGTTGAGTTCCTTTTTCGCTAATGATTCATGATGAAAACAAGAAATAGTATGCGAGCCATTATCGCTTAAATTTGATAATCGATGACATACTTCGTACTTTAATGAGACAGTGTTTTTGCTTGAAACTCCCTCTAGCTCATGTACCTACCACACCCACCTCTACTCTCTACGCATCATCTATCACCTTCCCCTCCAAAACCGCCGCAATATCCTGTGCACGCATAAAACTCAACTTTCGTCCATCGGGTGTTTCCTCATCTTTCGGACCAATACCCCATGGATTTTTTGCAATAATGACATCACCTACTTGAATATTGGGCATGGGTGCAATCCTGCCATTTTCTTCTTCTCGGCCTGGTCCCATGGAGATGACTTTATATATATATATATAGAGAGAGAGAGAGAGAGAGAGAGAGAGAGAGAGAAATGTTTGATGCAATGAGATGGGCGAGGGTTGCAAAATCAAACGAACATACTATGCATAGTACTATCAACTCTTCAAGCGCGGAAAATACATCACATCATCACTCACCACGACATAAATGAAGCTTTGGCAAATTTTCTCTCGGCACAAACAATCCCGTATCCGTCTTTGGTCGATCTTGCAATCGCTCTACTAATACCATATCATATTTGCATGCCCATTGATCTACCGGGGGTACGTCATCGCCATCGAGGACCAGTCGACCCACGCCGGCGCCACCCCGAAAATCTCGGTTGGGGTTGGAGGAACGAGCCGAGGATGGATCTGCCATCGTGCTGCTGAGAGCGTTGGTGGTGGTGGTGGAGAAGAAGAAGAGAGAGAGGATCGATAATAGCTTCATCGTGATATTGATTATAATTTGTTGATGAGAGTTTGGTATGGTGATGGCGGCAGTATTCTACTACTCCTCGAGATAGTCATCGTCGGTCGTCACCTCGCACCTCGACTACACGTGGAAGATGATTGGCGGGAGAGTTCGACGGACAGAGCAGTCGACGGACAGACTTAATGTACACGTGGCACGTTCAGGCTTACACGTGGCAGACATCGAGATCCATAATCGACGGACAGACTGCGTCATGATCCTTGCCGCTGGCCGCACACAAAGCAGATGGCAACCAAACCCAAACCATAAAATCCACCATCCAACCATGGCCATGGCCGACGACGAAGCCGATCTGTACGATGAATTTGGGAACTACATTGGCCCAGATCTCGATTCCTCCTCGGAAGACAATGATGATGACGATGATAACGAGAGCACCCCCGATGATGCTTCGGACGTGTCATTAGACGATGATGTGTCTCGCGATGGTGGCGGTGGTCGACGCAGCGGCTCCGCCGACGGTGAAGATCGTCTCATCCTCCGCGACGACAACGATGAAGATTTAGGCACCGCCCCGGGCATATCGGCAATTGTACTCCATGAAGATAAAGCCCACTATCCATCCGCACAGGAGGTGTATGGCGAGGGTGTCCGAACGGCGGTATTAGATGAAGATGCCATGGAATTGGAGGAGCCCATTGTCGAGCCGGTGAAACGAAAGACGTTTAGTCTCATGCGAGATGAGAATGAAGATCGTGAGGCCTATGGTGGTGATATGATTCGTCCTGGTGGTAGTGGTAGTCATTATAAAGATGGAGTGGAGGAAGAGGATTTAGTCTCGGATAGATATTTGGCATCGTTGGTGGCCAATGAAACAACGCGGACGCGACGATGTGTGGCATTAGTGGGACATTTGCATACGGGCAAAACTACATTGGTCGATTTATTCATTGAACAGACCAAGGTTCCTCCCTCATCCTCATCCTCCTCCAAAAATAAGGGATTTGGTATCTATGGTCCGCGTGCGGCCTTGGAATCTCATCGGGGTGGTGGACCGCGAATTACTGACACTTTGCAATTGGAACAAGATCGTCAAATGTCCATCAAATCTTGTCCCATTACATTGTGCTTACCTGACACTCGTGGGAAGACGTATGCCCTCACCATACTTGACTGTCCGGGACATGCGAATTTTCATGATGAGAGTGTAGCCTCCCTTCGTGTGGCCGATGGTGCAGCATTAGTTATTGATGCCATTGAGGGGATCATGTTGCATACCGAAATGTTACTACGTCAAATTATATCCGAGGGACTACCATTGATACTGGTAATTAACAAGATCGATCGGCTCATATTGGAATTGAAGTTGCCTCCCGAGGACATGTATCACAAATTGCGTCACATCATTGACTCGGTCAATGCCTTTGTGTCACATCAATCGAATGGACGATATCCCAAGCTATCGCCAGATCGGGGGAATGTTATATTTGCATCGTCGATGCATGGATATGCATTTACATTGGAAAGCTTTGCGACGCAATATCTCGACCAGCTGGATTATGACATGAAGGAGAATGAGGAGGAAGATAAGTTTGGTTCGTTTAAGAATCATGGTGGACTTGGTAGGAACTTAACACCCGAGGCATTTTCACAGCGTTTGTGGGGGAATGCATATTTGGATCCAAAGTCTCGGACATTTCAACGCCGTGTTGGTGATTGTGCCCAAGATCCTATATCGGGAATGTCTCCCAAGCGCACTTTTGTCCAATTTGTCTTGGAACCACTTTACAAAATGTATACGCTCTGTGTGGGAGAATCAGAAAAGGATGTCGAAAAGGCATATCGCAGTTTGGGGGTACTGTTGGGGAAGGAACAACTCCGTGCATCGGCTCGTCCGTTAATGAGGGCGGCACTTCGTGAGTATTTTGGCACGAGTACTGGATTTGTGGACAGTGTTGCACATCACATGTACGTTCTCCTCTTGCTTTTGTTGTTTTGTCCGGAATCGTTTTGTCATTTCTACTTGATTCTGACCCTTATTCTTCCCCTCTTTGTATCATTGCTGCGAAAATATGATTATTAGACCATCCCCGGCAGCAGCTGCCAAAGGCAAGGTGGCTCGTTGCTATTCTGGACCACTCACCACGCGGACTGTAACGTCAATGATTAAATGTGGTTCGAATGGTCCACTGGTCATACATGTGGCGAAACTCTATGCCGAGTCTGACGGTCAATCTTTTTCCGCATTTGGAAGGATCTACTCCGGCACAGTGAAGCCCGGTAAGCGCACTCAGTCATACCAAATTATTGTTGTTTGAGTTGATTGCGCTAACTGCTACCGTGTTACCTTTTTCATCTCAGGGGATCGCGTTAAGGTGCTTGGTGAGGCATACACACCCGATGATGATGAAGACATGTCGTTTGCAACTGTGTCTTCGGTTTGGATACCTCGGGGTAGGTCACGAACGGAGGTTATGATGGCAAGGGCCGGAAATTGGGTCCTCTTAGGAGGTGTGGATTCCGGCATTGTCAAGACAGCCACCATTGTGGGCGCTGGATTAAGTAACTTTGGAGGTGATGACGGTGACGGTGAAGTTCATATTTTCTCCCCGCTCAAGTTCCCTCAGGTCAGTTTTGCCCCTCGCTGGTGATAATCTTCACATGTTGTCAACTTGGGATGCTGAACTTCTTACATTAACATTTCTCTCTCACAGGCTGGTGGCGAAGCTACCATGAAGCTTGCAGTAGAACCATTGAATCCAGCGGAGCTGCCTAAAATGGTAGAGGGCTTGCGCCGAATTTCCAAATCCTATCCAATGTCGGCCACTCGTGTCGAAGAGAGCGGAGAGCATGTCCTCTTTGGCACGGGAGAACTATATCTTGACTGCGTAATGCATGATCTCCGAACCGTCTACTCCGACATCGAAGTCAAAGTTGCCGACCCCGTTGTTGGATTTTGCGAAACCATTGTGGAAACGAGTACTGTTAAATGCTTCTCAGAGGTGAGTCATAGCCGAATTATTTCTGGAATTGTGATTGTTCGAGCCCCTCTCTCATATCTCATAACAATATCTACGACTCTTCCAGTCGGCAAACAAGCGCAACAAACTTACTTTTATCGCCGAGCCGCTTGATGTTGGATTGGCGGAGAAGCTTGAGAATGGGAAAGTGAATATTAACTGGGATAACCGAAAGGTAACGAAACATTACGGTCTCTGTGTATTACTATTTCTGGTGACGCTCAACGCCTCTCTTGATGATTGCACATGCAGTTGGGCAGGTTTTTCCAAACAAAGTATGACTGGGACTTGCTGTCTTCCCGATCGGTTTGGGCATTCGGGAGCTCTCCAACCCATGGAACAAATATTCTCATGGACGATACTCTCCCAGGTGAGGTAGACAAGGCTATGTTGAATTCGTGTAAACCCAGCATTGTGCAAGGATTTCAGTGGGCCATGAGAGAAGGTCCTCTTTGCGAGGAGCCAGTGCGATCAACGAAGATCAAAATTCTTGATGTCGCCCTGGCGGACAAGGCGATTCATAGAGGAGGGGGTCAGCTCATTCCTACCGCTCGTAAAACTGTCCATTCGTCATTGTTGACTGCGACACCGCGACTCATGGAACCTTGGTATCGTCTCCAAATTCAATGCCCCGGGGATATTGTGAAGGCAATTCAACCAATTCTGTCGAAGCGTAGAGGGCACATTGTGCAAGACAAGCCCATCCCTGGAACCCCTCTCTACAGTGTCAAAGCGTTTCTCCCTGTGCTTGATAGCTTTGGGTTTGAGACTGATTTGAGGACGTTCACTCAGGGACAGGCAATGGTACACTCTGTTTTTGACCATTGGGCTATTGTTCCGGGGGATCCATTGGATAGGAATGTTGTGTTACATCCGTTGGAACCAAGCCCGCCCCAGTTCTTGGCCAGAGATCTCCTAGTGAAAACGAGAAGGCGAAAGGGTCTCTCTGATGATGTTCCACTGACGAAATTCTTTGATGAAGGCATGCGGGCTCAGTTGTTGCAAAGCCCTGCCGAAGGTAATGCACTGACCAACTGAATAACTATTCGCCTTTAAAATCAACGAGTAGGCGAAATTATAATACATAACTAAGTTAAGAATTTGCTTTGATATAAGAGTTAATCGGCGTCAAACCCACATTTAGCATCCTCTCCCGAGCTCTTCGCACATCGCAGCTCGCTGTTCTTCCTTAGTCTTCTGCAAACTCTTTTGTTTGTTCTTCTCAGCTTCCATTGACTCTTTGTATCCCATTGGCTTAGTCGCTTTCTTTTTCAATTCAGCTTTAATACGAAGTCTCTCTGCCATGGCGTCCTTTGATCCATATCGCGTAGAGGTAAACAAAATGTAAGATGATATACAAAGAAGATCAAATAATGAAACACTGTTGGGATAGAGAAACACTCCAATACAATGGGGAGGAACTCAGCTGCAGTGCGACAAGCAACGATGGGTGCCTTCTCAGGCAGCCGCACACGCGCTTGACAAATTATTAATATTCCCCTTCCCTGAGAAGTATCAGAGCTAGCACATTGACGACTGCAAAACAACTTCAATGAAACTAGTAGAGTCGAGAATTCGGGGTTCGATGACAAGACAATAAGCCGGCCAACAATATATGCAAGGATCACGCCACGCTGTGTCTATCAACTCACATCGGCAGCCTTCTGTTCACTCTCAGATGGCATTGATAAGTCATCGAGTGCTTCTTCAGCAAATACACATTTGGGAGTAAATGTTGTAATAGATGCGATCGAGGCAAATGTTGTCTTGAGGAAGACCGACCTCTCACAAGTCGTTGGTGGTGTACCGCAACTCTGAGCACCGAGAGCAAAATAACTTTGCCCCGTGGTGATGCCACCTTGATGGGAGATGAAAGCAGAGGCCGTATCACTCAAGAAAATGGCAGTGAGGCACCATGTAAGTATTATTGATCGTAACATGGTTGATGGCTTTGGTTGGTATGTTGGTAGATCGATGATCGATGGTCGTTGACGGCGGCGGTTGCGCGCGGTTGAGGAAATCGGAGGCAGGAGATGTGTTGATTGTTGATGTTGGAGGGTTGATGGTTGATGGGGAGCTGTTGTGGCGGGAAAGGAGAAAGATACTTTAGCGAGAAGGATCGCTGATCCTCAACTTCAACCCTAAAGATACGCACTAGATTTTGGCGGGGCCGAGCCCCCTCCGCCCTCAATCAGCTCCGCGCTCCATCCGCCACCGTATGAAGATCACAGATCACAGCATGCACCATGATCCTCAACCGCTTGGTAGCACTGATGTTCAGTTTGACCCGCAGTTGCGCATTCGTCTACAACCAGTATCTCCGTCAGCATCATAGGTTCGACATGGCATTATTCGCATCATCACCAGCGTCGGCAAGCAAACCAGCATCGCAGTTCATCACGGACGACACCGGTCTCAAGTGGAGACTGTGTGCCGGTGCGGCAGTGCTCAACTCCAGAAATGAAATTCTCATCGGAGAAAGACTTGGCAAGCCCGGTTCATGGCAAACTCCTCAGGGTGGAATTGATAGATCCGAATCTGTAACTGATGCGGCTATTCGAGAGTTGTATGAGGAAGTGGGGTTAGTGCATGGAAAACATGTGCAGTTGGAAAAGATGATGGATGGCTTACCGACATCCATCAATGCTAAATATGCTACCGAAGGCACCGGGAGCTGGTTGGAAAATGAAGGAATCGCTGGTCAAGAATTGAATTGGGTTGTGTTTCGATGCGCCGATTCTGATTTAGAAAGGGACCCTTCGCTTATGTGCAACCTATCTGGTTTGAATGGAGAGAAACCAGAGTTTACAGCTGTTCGATGGGAGAAAATAGATTGGGTTGTGGATAATGTCTGGGAGAAGAAAGCTCTACCATATAAAGTATTGAAGGAAAAATGTATCCTGCTAATGAAGCGATGGGAAGAGAGGTGTAGCGAGGTTGATTTGGGTGGTCGATGGTCACGTGATTCTGCACGATCTGTTGATGTGATGGAGGGCCTTGTGGCACGTGGTCTTAGCGAAGCCGATGCAAAGGATAAGTCGGAAAAGCCGTATATTCAATATTGGACAAAGCATGCAGAGAATTGTCGAGAGTGGGTTGTAACGACCTACGCTGCTGATGGATGCACTCCACGTCGAGAGTTACATTACCCCATCGGTGAGTTTGAAGAGCGATACGAAGGAGCATCTACATTATTTGGTGGCACCGATGGAGGAGTTCTTAAGCGCTGCTGCTTTTATCTGGCCGAGGATGATGCCGACGATCAAATTGCACATGTCACTGTCACTGAAACCCCGCGCGGCGGCAGAGAAGAGTCACGACGCTACATAAAGAATGACGATCTCATTCTGAAGCGTACTTTAGTCAAAGATAATTCGGAAGGAACTGACAGAGTTGTGTCTACTGAAGTATTCGTGAGATGCTGATACTGTATCAAGTAGGTTACGGAATACTACCTACTACAATGTGCTACAATTACTCAGACTTAATAGGTTGTAGAGTGCCGATTGACATGTTTCTTTCTAGGTTATTTCCGATGGAGGACACATAATATTGCTCAATTCACATCTGGCAGCGACAACAAAAATTTGCAATCTACAAACCCAATCCCTCAAACTTGAGACCCACTTGGATATTCTTCGCTTGCTTCACAATCTCAGCCACACCAACCGCCTTTTCCGCAGCATCTTCCAGATCTTTGGCAAGGATCATATGAAAAGGGCATGCTTCGATGAGCTTCTTCGCCTCCTCGACATTGGTACCCTGCAGACGAATAACCAACGGTTTCTTCATTCCAATCTCCTGCGCAGCATTGATGATTCCATTAGCAATTACATCGCATCGCATGATACCACCGAAAATATTGACCAATATCGCCTGGACGGCTTCGTCGGAGTTCAACAGCTCAAATGCCTTTTGGACTTGCTTCTCATTCGCACCACCACCCACATCCAAAAAGTTGGCAGGCGATCCACCCTTGAGCTGGATAATGTCCATGGTAGACATGGCAAGTCCGGCCCCGTTCACCATGCAGCCAATGTTCCCATCCAGACCAATATAATTGAGATCATACTTGGATGCCTCCACCTCACGCGGGTCCTCTTGCGAGAAGTCTCGTCTCTCAAAGATGTTCTTCTGACGATACTCGGCATTATCATCAAAGTTGACCTTGGCATCACAAACGACAACATCGCCCTCGGGAGTTTCGGCCAATGGATTCACCTCGACCTGTGTGCAGTCACACCCCAAGAACATTTCGTAGAGGTTGGTAATGAGCGTCACGGCATTCTTATGGCTTTCACTTCCAGCCTCCAAACCAATGTTACTAGCCATCCGATTGGCAATCTCGGGTGTCATACCAACATTAATATCAATCGGCTCCGTGAATATAAACTCCGGGTTGGTCTTGGCCACATCCTCAATGGAGGTACCTCCGACAGGACTTCCCACGAGCAATGGTCCACCGGATGCTCTATCCATCAATAGAGATAGGTACATTTCATTACGCATGTACATGCGTTCCATTAGCAAGACTTTGTTGCAAAGTATGCCATTGGGGGCCTGTTTGGTGACCAGTTCCTGCCCGAGCATCTTTGAGGCGAGTTGTCCAGCCTGGCCGTCACGGGTGACCATGTGCACGCCTCCCTTGAATCCATTTTTGAAGGTGCCGAGACCTCGTCCTCCCGAGAGGACTTGGGCTTTGATGACGACATCTTTGAGGGGCTGACCAGCTGTGAAGTGTTGTGTTTATGTGGGTGAATGTTGAGCGATGACATTATTGGTTGATAAGACAGTCAGTATCAAATGTGAAACTCTTCATAATTAGGAACAGACGGAAACGATCTATGTGCATCAAACTTACGCTTATTCATCATGGTCGAGAAGATGTGATCTGCTTCCTCGGGTGTGCTGGCGACGAAACATTTTGGAGTAGAAATGCCATGCTGGTTCATAATTTCCATACTGATGTATTCTTTGAAATTAAGACGAGCGAGGTGTAGAGGGAGGAAGTAGTGTGAGTAACAACGCGGAATCACGGGCATACGACAGTTCCAATAAATTCACACAACAAAATCATCACCATCCTGGCCATTGCGAAAGATCCAAACAATAATTCCTCCTCACCATGGACATTCAAATTTCGAACAGCGCCCATGGCCGGGGCGGCGACTCGAGACACACTGACGGAGGCTCCCCCGCGGCGGAGGAAGGAGGCTGCGGATGAGATCATGATGTTATTGATTTGATGGCTGATAGATGAATGATACAATGGCTATGGACGATGGCGATGGTGGTGTTGGTGTCGTAACGGCAGCGGCAGGCAGGTGGCCGGAGGCAAGAAGACAACAATGCGCGTCACGTCGGTGATGGCGATGGCGATGGTGCCGGAGACAGAATCTTCTCGGATATTTTTCGAGTTGCGATCTTTTGGATCGCTTCTCCTATGATTTCCCGCAAATTCCGTTTCTTCCTTTCGCCAGACAGACGCCACATGAGCATTGGAGATCCTGCCGTCAGACAGACGGATCAGTGACGTGGCAGTGAGGAATTGGCGGGAGATGCGGGGAGCTGCCACGTGAAAGGGCGGAAGGATGAAGCAGCTAGCAACAACAAGACGAAGTCAAAGCAAAGGCCAATGCAATCAATCTAATCAATGCATAGGCCCGCAAAAAATCGTATTCGACACGGATCATCTCGAGGTTAATAGAGAGTATAGGATTGAGAATGATTATCAAATGGTCTGCATTTGTTGCTACTCTGTTATTGATCAATAGCAGAGCATCTCCTTCGAATTATGCAGTTGGCTTCATGTGTCAACCAACTCAGATCGTCGGAAGTGGCAAGAGCGGCATCTCTCAGTCTCAGTCTCGAACAAAGTTAGGGACGGCAACGGCTCTAAGTTTGGGTGATTCAATATCTAATACGCCATGGTCACCAAATAATAACAATAACAACACTATTGAAGACATCATGGCTGATCCCAAAGTGGGCGTCCTCTTACTCAATCTCGGCGGGCCAGAGACTGGCAAGGACGTCGAGGGTTTCCTCTACAATCTATTTGCCGATCCAGACATTATTCGTCTGCCGCCGTTTTTAGCCCCACTGCAATCTCTCGTGGCACTCATCATATCGAAACGTCGCGCACCCAAAAGTCGAGAGGCATACGATTCCATCGGGGGTGGATCTCCTATTTTGCAATACACTCGTGCTCAGGCAGATTTAATGGCCAAATCGCTCAAAGAGCGGTATGGCATTGACGCAAAGACATATATTGGAATGAGATATTGGTACCCCTTCACGGAGGAGGCGTTGGATAAAATTCGTGAGGATGGAATTAACGCATTGGTGATATTGCCAATGTATCCCCAATTTAGTATTTCTACATCGGGCTCGAGTTTGCGAGTATTGCAAGAGGAATTTGCCAAAAAGTCGGATTTGTACGGACCACAGAAGATGTTTCATACTGTCGTTCCATCGTGGTATGATCGGCCTGGATATGTCAAGAGTGTGGCTAGCTTGATTCAAAATGAGTTGGATTCGTTTACGCCAGAGGAAATTGAGGAAGGTACCTCGGACAAACAACCCACAGCAAAGCATGTATTGTTTTCGGCGCATGGAGTTCCAGCATCGTACATTGAAGCGGGTGATCCGTACAAAGCTCAGATTGAAGATTGCGTCGAACGAATAAAGGCACTACTACCATCTGAGGAGGAGGGAGTGAAAGTGCACCTTAGCTTCCAAAGTCGTGTCGGACCGGTGGAGTGGCTTCGACCATACACCGACGATGTATTGCCTGCGTTAGGTGAACAGGGGGTGAAAAATCTAGTTGTTGTACCCATCAGCTTTGTTAGTGAACATATCGAAACATTAGAAGAAATCGATATCGAGTATCGAGAGTTGGCGCTGGAGAGTGGAATTACGAATTGGCGTCGTTCGCCGGCATTGAATACCGATGCTACATTTATTGATGATATGGCCGATTTGGTGGCAGAAGCATTAAATGAACCAAGCCAGAGTATAACAGAGGCGTGTGTGGCAAACAATGTTGGGAATTTGGCGCTTGAGTCTGTCAGTAATCAAATGGAGATTAGCAGTGCGGGTGTTGGTGGGGTTGGTTATGATGATGACTTGGCAGCTAGAGCAAGGCTTCGAAGAGGTGAGAATGCGCGGTTAATGCTTGTTATCTTCAATGTATTGTATGGAAATCATCTCAAGCTCTCTCTTTGCAATTACATCATGGAATCGACTTATTTTGTAGGATTAAAGTAAGGTGGCCAATGACCAATGACGGCCTTGA